>JAYMFU010040803.1:0-15000 GCA_036784835.1 Phaeophila floridearum
ATAAATGGACCATTTCTTTCGGAGACACAAGACAAAGTAAACCAGATGGAGTTACGGAAATTACCTCCCGTTCCGAATTATGGTTAAAATCTTGTGCAAGAGTTGTCTCAGTCTAAGAATAGATCATCCCCAAATCCTGAAAGTCCCGTCCAGGATCATGGTCTATCGCAAAATCAAAACCCTGGGGGGCATCCCTATAGAGCCAAAACGCAGTTACCCAACGAGGGAGACCACGAATGCTTGCTGGTCAAACATTAGCGGCTAATGGACAACATGTTCGCTATGACATATTATATTAGCTCATCTCAAAAAGATTCTTGTCAGCGTATACGATCACTCCGCATTGAAGATGTCTGCAGAACTAAGGATGTGCCTAGTATACGCATTAACGAACTCAGAGGAGTTTTATAATGAAGTTAACCAAGAGAAGTAGTGAACCAACTTTTTCCGAGTGTTTGGCTTTGATCACGTTTACGGACGATTACTTGCAACCAGGACTCATTAAGCATAACAGGCCTTTGTTCATTTCAGGATACCTTAATGGATTGGAGATAAGAAGAATCATGATAGATGGGGGATCGGCTGTGAATCTCCTACCTTTGAGAATGCTAAAACGTCTCGGGATTGCTATTCATCGATTGGCCCCAAGCAATCTACAACTCCAAGGATTTAACAAAAGTAGGCAGAGGTTTCCGGGCATTGTACGACTTGAATTAAAGATCGAGGAGTGGGAGGATATCATACTCCTTTATGTCATTGATGCGGAAACATCAAACAAGAAATTGGGCGGCCTTGGATGCATGATAATTGTGTCGTCCCTTCTACCTATCACCAATGTAAAAAGTAAACCAAAGGTGGTGAGCAGAAGAGGGTGAAAGCAAGATCCAAGAAGAAAGCTTGGGTGCGGTACACTGAACACTAATTAAATCGAGATGATTATGTCAGACGAAAAGAACGGAAAGCCAAAGCCCAATCTGCCTCACCTCAACCCTTCATCCAATCCGTCTCACCGAAACCTTGAATCCTTTCTTCGAATAAAAGAACGGAAAGCTCACAGGAAAGAAATCCGCCCGAATCAAACCAACTCGTAAACCCAGCCCCGTCCTATCTCCGTCTCGCTACAAACCTGTATCGGTATCGGTAGAAAGCTCTTCCACTTCCAATAGCTGAACTAATTCATCTTGTGTTCCCGAATCTCCTGCGTTCTAATCTCGGAAGCGGAAAACCGGTCTAGCCTGTCTCGACTGAAGCAGTTTGAAGGCCACTCGACTACTCGACTAAAGGAGAGGATCGATCTCTTCATCCAATCGAGAAAGCAAAGCATCGCCCACAGCACGCAGAGGTAGCTACTTCGCCCGACTAGGCCTTAGTCCTCCAAAGAGGGTGATTCTTAAGGTCAGGTGAAAGAGTCTATCTACTAGATTATAAAACTGTAAAGCTCGGCTTAGCTATTAATTTGACCTCCGGAGAGTACGATGTTTGACTTGCAGCCCTCCCGCGCTAAGCAAGCGAGTCTTTCATTCCTTGCCTGAGATCTGCCGGTTCTGCCTCCTCGGATCAAGAATTATCCTATATAAAAATAAAACGATAACGAAATCCCTGTTGTTTGATCACTGAAACTAGTCCCTGCAAAAGCCAATCCGAGGCAAAAGCCCATTGTCAGAGAGATGAAAGAAAGCAAAGGATTCGAGGAGTCATCCCATGATCTAACCGGGATAGAAATCGAAATAAACGGAAAAAGAACAGATGCGCCAGCTGCCGAGATTCTCCAATTACGCGAAAGACATAATCTGAGGTCAAGCAGGAGCGGCCACTGAACCCGTTCTAGCGTCGTGGGATGAACATGAAAGATAGTCTTTCGACTTCCTTTACCTCCACCTCCAAAGAAGCTTCTACCGGAGAATCACATCGATCGTAGGGAGAAAAGTGGCATACCTTTTTCGGTGAATTGGAAATAGTTGGATGGTAGGCCTCTTTTTTCTCTTTGGGCTGAGCCTCTTGCCCTTACAGTCTGGGGAAGTCTTCCGCGAAAGTTTAGTCTTCGCCCCTTACTTAACCTGGGAGTTGCTGGTACGCCCATCTTTCTGTAGAAATAGAATGCCACAAAGAGGTCCACGCTAGTCTTCCTATTCCCGGAGCCAACTCAATAAAGGAATGTCTTCTACCCCGCTTCTTTCTGCTCTCAAAGAAACTAGCGGACTGATCACTTTTAATCCTCTATGACAAAGACCTAATGATGACTAGCCTTAACAGGCGCTAGCGAGTCCCAAGGTGCACATGGACGATTTCTCGCTTAAAAGTACAGCTTGGCTTAGATGCGAAATCCGTGAGCGTCCCGAGCCTCCTATACCAATAAGCCTTAAACTAACTTGGGGGCGAAAGAATGAGATCAACTGTTCAAAGAATGAGCCTTTGGATTTGTAGTCGTAGATATCTCAAGCCATCTAGCTGGGGCAGCACACCGGGCGTCGTCGCTCGAGCACATAGCACACTTCCGCAAATAGCCCTAAGGGTGTGGCCCTTGCTATTGATCTCTCGAAATCTATCATCGGAGGAGCTTCTCGACTCGGTCAAAAGAAAACCATATCCTCATGGTCTCGCCCACAGGTCAAGGGCCGTACCACCCGTAACGTGCCCAGGTCGCTTCCGTCAAGAGGTATTACGCGCATATCCGAAAATGTAGTAAATAAAGGAGGCATCTCGTCCCTTTAAAGGACTAGTCTTGTTGGATGCCTCAAAGGTTGGTTCAAGCCGATTCCTTCTATCATAAGAGAAGTCAGTGGTTATTCCACTCATATTCCCATCCGGGTTCAGCTTTCAGAATATAGGGGAGCTCACATCTTTGTTTCATTATTTGGTTTCTAAATAAAGTAGATATAATGGGCTCATGAAGGTTTGATCAAGAGCTCTCCTTATTTCATAGTAGAAGTCAATGCTGATTCAATTCATATTCCCTTCTGCCTTGCTACTGAGGCCTTGTTCTCTTTTAAAAAAAGTTCACTGGTGTACCTTTTGAGATTGCCTTCGTGTTCCGCTTTCCTTTTCTTTTGATTTGGATGCCGGAGCTTCTTCTCGGGATCAAGGATCAAGAGGTAATAAAAAGTAAATAAGTGAAAGACTTACTCTCTTTTACCCGTTTGAGTATACTACTATTGATATTGAAAGACAGCATTTTCGGTCAACTCGGGGACACCCAATTCCTCTACAACATCGAATTCCGCGGCACCGGCGCTAAAGCGAGGAAGGGGTGCGTCCATCATTTAGTTAGCAACGGAAACTGGTGAAATTGACCTCAATACGCAGGTAGAAATAGAACACTAAAGGCTTATGCCTTCACGACGTAAGGAGCGAAAACCAAATACCCTTCGTCAGCCTTTCCATCGATAGAGACATCGCCCGACCAAAGACAATGTCCCAAAACGATCTAGTCAGCCTGCAGGCAACTGCTATAGATGACACGCCTACCATGACCAGTTCAAGAGGAAGGTCACAGTAAGGGGAGAGAACACCCGGATTGTCTACTCTTATGTGTGTGGCCATGGGCTTTCCCTTCATATCACTGCCGTCTCGTACTCTTCCCGTTCTATGTCACGAATCGCTAGCCCAACCAAGAAGACGCTTGGCCTCGCGGTTTTACGACATCAGCTCAAGGCATATAGTCAATCCTACTTTCACAGGTCTTTTCACCCGGAATATACGGGAGAGAGTTTTCGGTGATTACCTACGATTACGATATAGGATCTGAAAGCTAAGAATCGAGTGAAAAGCATAATTAGATTGATGAGCTGGAGGGTACTAAGCCCTCGGCGTTTGAGAGGACTCACGTAGTACGACAAGACTTTACGAAATGAGGAAAAGAAGTTTTGACATCACTTTGAGTTCTACGCCACCTCACTGACTCAGAAGTAGTGGGAGCCAGGCGCTCAGAAAGAGATCAAGCTAGCGTGACAGCTCTCGTTGATAGACAAGACTGAGCTATGGAGGGATGTTGCTCGTCAACACTTCAGCTCCTTCGGAGCAGATTTCTCAATAATTTGGGTTTTCCGAAGAATTCATATATTCGTTCTTCACTTTGGCCAGGTCTTAGAGAACCCCTTTCCTCTTTGCACAAAGAGTCACGTTGGCTTATTGGAGATCCATCTGCTGTATATTTTTGGTTAGATGATTGGTTGGGCTACTTTTTGCTTTTATTGAAAATAGATTGTAAAGTCAAAGCGAATTTAGTAGTAATTGCAAGCCGGTCGAAGAGCCTACCTGTTCTCCTAACCCTTGCTGGTGTATTAACTCGGGCTTCATTAGCCACATACTTCTTGACGACTGACACCTATAATACAATAATTCCTTTCTTCTTAACTGAATACGGTACGGAGAATGCGGAACTTTTCATCAAACACAACCTCTTGGAGGAGAAGACCCTATGCGTCTTTGACAGAGAGCCGGAATTCCATTCATTTCATAAGCCGTTTTGATCAAATGTATTACTTTTTCATTTCACCGGTGAATCAACTACTAATGGTTACATAGTAAGAAAGGTTCTACTAAGGTAGCTTCGCAAGGCAATGAAGGGTCTTTATCCAACTCCTTTACTGCAGCCGGTGATTGGTCTTTAACGGATGCAACTATTGATGGTTGTTCTGCTTCAACCGAATCAACAGGATCTACTGTAAGTAAGGATACGTTCTCTAGCATTATCACTCCAGTCTTGGACTGTGTTGTCTTATATTATATTAAGGTAGTCTTACCTGATATCTCCCAAAGATACATGCCTTGGGTGTCACGGATATCCCTTCATCAAGGGGAGCCTACGTGGAAGGCCCTTCCAACTCACTGAGACAATTTTGAGGCTGCGTCTAAAGATCAAAAGGTATCATGACTTCGTTCCTGGTTCATCGCTCGCCACCACCAGGAGATCTATTTTGAGACGGATCAGATTGGTTCCCCCGATCGTACTACTTCATTCTTAGTGTGCTGACCAGATACCCCACCAATAATGAGCTAAGAGCCATAGCAAGAGATATAGCGTTGCCTTCCGGCTGAGTGAGCTCATAAACTGGCGAATCAATTCATTTGAAAGAGAAAGTCGGGTCTAGCTGATTTCCGAGTTGACCAATGATAGATAGGTAGGAATGGCAGGACCTAAACGAGCTAGGCTTCGTTAGCCTTAGCCAGTTCTCCTTTTATAAGCTATTATTAATGCCGCTCGGGCTCCCGGTGATAGAGGGCTCTTGGAACAGATGATAGTTGATCTTACTCAAAGAAGTATTCTAAATATAGAGATATGCTTTATACCAGTATACAGCAAGAACAATGTCAGCCAATTAGCAAAGATCAAGCGAACTCACTCAACCGTACTAGACCAAAGACTGAAGATTAACATACCTATAAAAGAAAAGACCAGGCAAGAAGAATCTTCGCCTACCTGGCCTTGCTGTCATGTTCACTGCTACTGACGAGACATCGCTAGCCGCCCCCTTTCTCCCATTCAAGCCAGCAAAGGTAGGGGACGAGAAAGGTAAAGAGAAGGGGCCGTCGTTGGTGCGTAACAGAGCTTTCCTATCGACGATCTTTCTCGGTGCATAAGCGAGGCTTAGCGGTCGATTGAAGGCAAGTCTGGGGGTGACTACCCGGTCATAGGCTGCTAGCTACTATGAAAGTAATGCAGGCGGCCCTTTTTTGGTGATTATGCGCTTTTGGGGGATGATATCCTCATTGCTGATGCGAAAGTTGCCCAGCATTACATGGGTTTAGTCTCCCGTTTAGGAGTATCGTTTTCTCCCCAGAAATGGTTGATTTCGAAGACGGGGTGTTTTGAGTTTGCAAAGAGATTTGTTGTTTTGTTGTGAAGGGTTGCCAACTCAATCTTTCGCCGGTTTCAATGCAAGCTTTGCACACAGCCCGCTCAACAGTGGCTATCTGCCAGATAGCTGAGTTGCAATCCACGTATACTTTTCCGCTTGAAGGGTGCTGGCTACCGTGTGATGGCTCGCCTATATTCCTCCTATAGAACCCGTTCTTGGGAGAGACTATGGGTCGCGAGTACTAAACCATTAAGTTCGACTCCACTACCGATAGAGTGGTGGATTGGAAGAGGGAAACCTCTCAATCCCTACTTGAAGGGGCTCATAGTGGCGTTGCTCAGAAAGGAACTTAGACCGAAAGAAATTAGGTTGGTTCCTAAAGAGATGCTGTTTGGTGATGGCGAGAGTGACATTCTTGAGTATACCTTAGTCCATAATTGGATGAAGGCATGGCTCAAATGGGTGTCATGGTATTACACCATTGCCTTGTCGCCTGATGTTGATATCCGCGCTTTACTTTATTTCAAGCTCCTTTGTGTAGTACATTGCTTGCGGCTTTAGATTGGAGACATTATTGATAATTATGACATGCGTTGTTGGGTGGAATTGGGGTTGGTTGGCATTCCTCGTAGTTTACTTGCTAGGATTCTTCTTCTTCTTCTCCACAAGATCAGAGTCAAATCTTTTATGATTGGAAGATAGAGGAAATAGGGGCGCACTTGCCTTCCAACTGGTCTCCCGAAGAATTGACCCGGCTGGTGATTGGGGAAGAGGAGGTTTGGAACCCCAGTAAACAGCCTTTGACCTCTATTGAAGCTTTCTTCTTCGATTGAATCCTGCATGCTTTAACGCCCTTGAAAGGCTGCTCATGATAGATTCACCATTGACGCATCCAAACGTGGTTCGGGCCTATTTTGAACCAAAGTAAACGCAGGCCACACAAGAAGGCCAGAGCTGGACTGGAGGTGAAAGGAAGTGACTATTCCCCCTACTAGCAGTGACTAGCCTTTTTTCCGGAACAAGTTGGAGGAGAAAGGTGGCATATAATAAACTCGAAAAAAAGCATCCCGGGTTTACAGTTTACATAAGTTGATCTATTTTTTTATTACCTCTTTAGAGGGAAAAATGGAGTTGCAAAGAAAAATGCCGAGAAAATGAAAAGTAATTTCCAGATCTGCCATCCGATTAGGCGAGGCGAAACCCAACAACCCCATCTACCGCAGGAAAACTTCCAAGTCCAATATCGAAATCCCCTCGAGTTAGATCGGTTGTGGACGAGAAACTACTAAATCACTTGGTTCTTCGACCTTGGATGAATAGGTTCCTGGGGCTGATACCCCAACTAGTCAATAGCCCGAAAGAGCGTGGCATCTCGGCTAGGAGAATTACGGATTGGATTGGTGAAGTACTATTGGATAAAGCCTATAGAGAAAGAGAAGGGCCGGAATTCGCCCTATTAATCTAAATTGACTGCTGGCAGTGCAGAATCCAGTAGGGGGAGGTTCTTTGCCGAAGAGCTGGAAAGCAGGGAACTCAGTTCAGTTAAGCTTCTAAAACCAACCCCTACTGATATTTCTCAGGCGAGTGCCCTTGTTTCAACCACTGGTGGCCTTCCTTCTCTAAAGCACAAAGGAAGAGGAAGCCTTACTCCGACCCCCTGTACCGAACACTTCCATAGGCAAATTAGCCTCTACCTCTCTTTGTTCTTGAGAATGGTTAGGGCAGCAAATCACTCTTGCTTTGAGAACCTAAGCAATTTCATAACCAGAAAGAGAGGTCTGTTCCATACATGCCACGGGGCTTGTTCCAAGATTGTTTAAATTGCTTCCAATTTGAAAAATAAAAAAAAATGATCGGTGGGATCATCTGCGCCAAGACTGCCCCAAAGTTTATGGGCAGTAGCATTAACAGCAGAGTAGGGTGGCCTGGAGCCAACAAAATACCCAACAAGGGTGGTCTGCCAATCCAACCGACCCTCAACCGAGACCCAGTTCTGCCTACTACTCCAGTTGGCTATTTCAAATCATCATTCACCAGAAATCCTCACCTCCTGCACGTACTTACAAATAGATTTCCCTCCCTTCTTTCTTAGTAGCTCTATTCCTTTCCGTCTTCAGTGGTAGCTATCTCTCTCTTCTTTCGGGCTTTTGGTTTTGAGTCGGCGTGGGCGCGATCTTCTATCCCAGCACTGCCCGCTCACGTTTTCTGACATTCAATACGAGAATTTTCGTTTTTGATTTCGGATCGGTGTCCATTTTTAAATGAAATCAGGGGATATTTCCAGCTATCTGGTGCCTATGGCCCATCTTCTCTTGGCAAGATGGACAGAGTCAATGTCTCCATCAATACTCTTAGTCCATGATCCTGCGCCTAAAGCACCGAAGGAAGGGTAGACGCGGAAAATAGATCAATACGATAAGAAAAAGTGTGATAAAAAAGTCTGGTGATGCTTTCCTCTAACTAAGTTAGCCTTCTTCAAAGAATAGAAATTTATCCCACATGCATTCACAAGCAGCTCAAAGATTGAACTTATTCTCATAAGAGAAGAGGGGAGCATTCTTTTACAGTGTGACGTTTTTGTAAGCCTAGGGCCTGGCCTGGGGGTTGAGCCTAGTATAAAAAAAAATGCCTATCTTCCTCTCACTAGGAGTTCTTTGCTTTGAGGTAGGATGGTTCAATCAACCAATGTATGGGTAGAATTAAAATGAAATTAGGAAATAGGGCAGAGTGGAACTAGGAATAGGAGGAGGACTAAGACTTTAAGATTCACATCTAAGCAAGAACCCTGAGGGAACCATGCTTCCGGAAGAAGAGATAAACTAGAAAACTATTATCTGAGTGCAATGAAAACATACTTTTCTGAGGAAGGAAAGGTTAAATCAAAAAAAGGTGAAATTGTATGAGAGATCAAGATAACGAAATTCTTCTATATACGAGTTTACCAGAATTCATTGTCATTGCCTGGCTAACTAAGAGATAGTGGAAAGAGATAAGAAAGAAAGTCAAAGGACAAAGGAGGGGGAGAGATAAAGAATAGAAGAATACAGCTATATCCCCGACCGGAGAAGTAGAGGAGTCAACCAAGGATTGGTTGGTCTTGCACAATAACTGATTCTAGCTATTCTTCTTCAATTTCAATAAGAGTTGGTGAGTGACTCTAAAATCAGAAGCTCCTGGGGGACCTTAGATTCTTTCTTTCGACGCGAACTCACTCGCTTGAGGCGGACTCAATCACTCGGAGGATCATTCGTTCTTCACTCTCTTGCTATTACCCGAAGGGAGCGCAGCAACCAAGGTGCATATTATCATATAGAAAGAGGCGAGGCGTAGCGATTCGTACTACCGGAAAAGTTTCGCTAACCGGCAGGCAATAGAATCAGCCGATAGGGGCAAGCAAGCGCAGCGAATCACATAAATAAGCCCCTACCCGCCAGCGCGCCGCGGATAGATAGGGCGTGCGAAGCGCGAAGGGGATGGATGTCTGAGCGGTTGAAAGAGTCGGTCTTGAAAACCGAAGTATTGATAGGAATACCGGGGGTTCGAATCCCTCTCCATCCGCGAGGTCATAAGTTATCTCTTGCCTTATCTATAGATAATAATGAATCGGATCGACTCGACTGATATGATAGATGGAATGGTAGTTTGTGTTATGATTTAGTTAGGACCTTGTCTCCCTTTCGTTATCTTCCGCTCTCCTTGTATAGGTTGGGAAAGGGCCGGGTGGATTACCTTTGGGAGCTAAGTCGAAGATCTCGGTGGTCTTGTGAGTGGTTGATAAACTGCGATTGCAGTTTTCTTTAGGAAGTCCCATAGCTGTGAGGCTTAAGAGACAAAGAAAACGGTGGATACTTTTCTGGGTGGAAGGTGACGACCCTAATGAATCGACTATCAAGGGGGCTGTTAGCTACATCAGCACTCAAATTCCTTCCCCTGAAGCAAGCAGGCAATCTCACTCGCTTGAGGCGAGCCTCTCTCATTTATGTAACTTGACTCTTCTGTGATCACTAAACGTTCTGGACCAAAGGGGATAGCAGCTATTGAATCCAAGCCAATTGAATCAGAAACCGCTGCTGTTGGTGTTACCGGTGTTTTAGTATGTCGTAGCCGCTCTTAGTACTAATCTAAAGCACAGAGAAGACGCTCAGAGAGACCCCTCCTCAATCTGACCAATCCGGACTCGCCCACATGGGAAGGATCAAGTCCCCCCTTCGTCAGTCGTCTTGATCCGCCAGACGATCTTCTTGCAGAACCTTGAAGAGGCTTGATGGGAAAGAGAAGTGAAAAAGGAGAACAAATGGAAGGTCTCTCTCTACCTCACAAGCTCTTGGATCCCATGGCTAAAGAAGAACCCTCATTTGGCCTTTGTTTAAAGAGGAACAATCCTACCGGACTCATTTGAGATAGGAATGGCTAAACTTATTGTCCTAGGAAGAAAGCTAATGAAAGCAAAGGTCAAGAAAATCTTGGTTTAATAGAAGTTAGTCAAAATCTCGCTTTTCTCCATTGTACTATGATTGCTAGATAGCATTCCAAGCTCCAAGATCGAATTCCTATCGAACGGGAATTAGTAGTAGTGCTAGTGAGGGTATGGAAATGGAATTCATCGATTCTTTCCAGAAGTTATATAAATTGGACCCTAGACCGGGTGACTTTTTCGTGCTTGTCCTTGGAAATAAGAGAAAAATGTTCAGCCCCTTTTCTAAAGAAGAGATTGAAGAAGCGGTGTTCAATCTAGGGGAGATCTTACTCATTTTTAATAAATAAATACGATGGTTTTAGGGTTTATTCAGGCTTTATGGGCTTTGTTAGAAGTGGAAATGATTTATAATTTGTTTGCAAACGATAGACAAACGGGTCCTGGTTATTTATGTTTAAGTGATAGATAAAGATCGAAATGCGGTTCTGCAATGGTAGTAAGACCAGCAGTTGACCCGGTTTCTATGAACTCATCTGATCCAATGTCATATCCAGTTGACCGGGTCGAACTATCAGCAGTGGAGAAGGCAACAAGAGCACCACAAAACAAAAAAGGGCGGAGATATATATTACCAGCGGCAGAGGTAGCAACATCTAAGCCAGTATCTGGGCCAGTTGGCTTCGTCGACTCAGCAATTGAAGTGGTTGATCTTGAACCAATTTGTTCATCAGTTGCCCCATTACCCGGTAAACTCTCCTGGATCAATAGCATTGGATCGGGAATGTGGCCATTTCACTATAGCCCATTGATCTACAGCGGATAAAGACTCTTCGACTAAGACATTGCCTTTCTATTTCATTTGTTGACTGTTCACATTTCACTGGCCAGGTTCGAGACTCTCTTCCCTTCGCCCCATCATGCGAGATAGAGGAGATTAGGAAAATGAAAATTTGCGGAAGCCCATCTTTATCAATAAAGAAGAGAGGGCGCGGCGGGAAGAGCTAAACATCGAACGAACAATCTCCTTCGGACCTCAACTCTTCAACTATATTCTGACACCGGGACGCCTGCTCCGCAGAGAGCCTTCCCGCATCAGCCAACAGAGACTCTGCCTCTGGAGCCAGCATCCTGTCATGGAGCACCTTTTTAGAGTCCACCACCAAGTTGTACTAGGCGATCACTCAGCTCTTTGTTGGCAGCCAAAAGCGTGTTAATGAAAATCCTCGTGCTTCGCGAGAGCCATAACGGCCGTGGTAAGCTCCGCCAGAACTACCAGATCACGAACCTACTCGGAAGCCTTTCGCTCTTTTAGATCGTGTAATGCAATCTCAGATCTTCACTTCCTATGCCCCTCTCGAAAGAAAAAGAGATGCTTTCCTCCAATAGCTGAAATAGCTGCGCTTTTTCCTAGTCCGACAACAAGGCATGTCCTTCGCCGTTATGAATGAAAATCGGAAAACAACCGAGAAAACGAAACTTTATCACTTTGGGAACCAAACGGAGGTAGTACAGATAGATCACGGACCAGAGAAGGGTTACGTAGAGACTGCCTTTCCGCTTGTAGGCTTTGCTGGTGTAGTTGATACGGAGTTAGTAGGACCGGTTTGTGAGGAATGTTTCCGTCGATGCTCTTTTCATCCAACTCGAAATATCGTAAGAGAAATCGAAATAGCGAAATAGTTAGTGGCCGAGGGATAGGCCGACATCCGACTTCCCAGGATTGGCAGGGATTGATGAAAGAGAGGGGAAGCAAAGAAAGAACTCCAAGCTGCGTAACCCCTGTCTCGACTAGACCTTTCGCCAAGCTGTCCGATAGAAGTTCCGACCGCCCGGCTGATGCCAGATCGTTGACCAGCAGAAGCTTATTTAAACTATTCACACAAAGCAAAGGGCGTAGCTCAATCCGAGGACTGGTGTAGTTTTTACTGGATAGCAAGAAAGAAGGGTTCTAGAACTCAAGTTGTTCAGGCGAGGAGGCTCATGTCTTCTTCGACGTGTCTTCGGATAAATAGACTTTCTTTTCCGCTTCTCGCTCTAATAAAATAAAGAAGGCTTCCTTGTATTGTAGTCAATTCCCTTGGTCCAACCAACATGGGACTAGTAGGTCTTTCATCTTCCATAGCTCTTCGCTAAGCGACATAAACCTTTGAAGTAGCATCTTCAGTAGCATCCAACCATAAAGAAGGTTTTATAAACCCATTAGGGCTCTTTAATCGACGCTGCCTTTCTTTCTTTATGCCTTAAAGTAAAGGTAGAACGAGCCTAATCGAAGACGGAGGGTAGCTATTCTAATATAAGTAGTGAATCTCACATCCACCTCTGGCCTTCTTGTGTGGCCTGTGCAAGTCTAGTTTCGTTGGTCCCAATAGCGGAATCATTGATTGTAGATAGACCGACTTGTTTGAAGGTACAGGTGGTCTCCACTCTTGTTATAAGATAAAAGTGGGTTAATCGTCCTTTAGAGGAAGACCATCAACAGGGGAACTAAAGCAGCAATCGGAGGGTTTCTTCCTTTCTTCTGAAGACTACTAGAAGTATTCTTTCGGCCTTAAAAGTCTAGTTCTTAATCTCCTGAGTTCCCGCGCTGACCATTCCTTATGAAGTAATGGACGTAGCCACTGCTAATAAATTCTTATGCGTTGTTAGCTTCTTCTTTACTCTTCTAATAAGACTTCTTCTTCTGCCAGTTTATTGAAACCTCTAGAGACTACTTTGAAAGGGCTTTTTACCCTCCTTCTACGAGAAAGACCACAGAAAGAAGGATTTGTGAATGTAGGAAGAAAGTCTCCAAAGAACCTTCCAATGGGGGAATCACCAGAACTGAGAAAGCGGGCTGTCGGGAATAAATAGAATAGGGGTTAGTGCTCAAGTCCAACGATGTGAGCGAGTGAGTCTTTTATACTTATTCAGCTGGGCAAAGAGACAGAGAGAGTTTCAATCGATTAGAGCTGGGCTAAAGCAAAGCACCTACTCGAGCGGAGATCCTTTATATATTTATAATATATATAATAGTCCAATTGCGAATCTTTCTCCATCCCCCCTGAATAAGTAAGACCCCGCTCTTTCGAATTCAAAAAATAAAAATAAAAAAGAGGAGGCGCTCTTGTTGCGCGGACCCCACAATAAAAATAAAGAAAGATGGAAGACAAGAAGCTCAGTAGCAAGCCATCTCATAGCCACCACGAGTCACAGTTGGGGGGCATGGGATTGACCCATTGATGGGAACAACGGAGAAAGGAATAGGTGAGCTTGCAGAAATCGAAGCGCCAGGATCAGACGAGAGAGATAGATATGAGTTTTCGTCAGCTGATTAGATCCTATTGGGAACGGGACCAGCAGGGGGATAGCTTTGATCGAGGAGTTGGGCTTTTCTTCGCCGATGAATCGATTACATTATGTACCGATTCACTCGTTGGTTCAGAAGATGGATTGGACTTCGTTCCTGGTTCATCGCTCGCCACCACCAGGAGATCTATTTTGAGACGGATCAGATCGGTTCCCCCGAGAGGAAAGTACTGGCGGAGAGGGAAGGCTTCGCTCCTATTGTCAAAGTTCGGATGGATAGTGGTGGATTAGTGATCCATGGAAGATAAGAGCCTTTCGGCCAACGTTTGCGGGCGGGGAGGAGGTCGTTAATGACCAAAGACTTTCTCGCGAGCCTGCACATATAGAAAGGGCTGCTTCCTTTTTCATTTAGGCGATATCGAACCCTGTTAAGGAGCTTTTTCGGTTGAAATCTCAGGTTTGAAGAGCACTCAACGGATAATGCCCAAGGATGGCCCAGAGCCAGGAATGAATAGCAATGCTTGCAGTGAATAATCTTGTAATATATACTAAAAAGCTAGGTTATTTCCAATTTCCAAAGAGTGATAATGCGTAGATCTCAGATCAGCTAGAATAATAAGCAGCCTGTTTCAGTTCTTTTCCTCCCCCATTGATTGTTTGTTTAAGAAAGACTTAAGATCGACCGGACGGCACAACAAAGAAGCAGCCTAGTTTTGTTGAGTGGAAAGATTGGAGTTGTGCTTGTTGTTGGCCTAGAGGGTAAACGAAGCTAGCTCTTTTGTTGATCGGAAAGACCGAGGTTGAGGAAGATTTGACCTTTCCCCGACCAGCGGGGTCAAATAAGCTCCCTGTTCTTTGTTTGCCTTGTTGATTGGTTCTTTGAGGAAGTTGACGGACCTTACGGGTAAAGTAGAAGTAGTTTACTTAAAACTTTATCTCCTTCGGTTCTCGCTTACGCGTGTGTTTATTATATGAAAAAACTTGTTTCCGCTGTTGATAGGAAAAAATGGAGGGACCAACCCAACAAGGTAGGGCTCCTTGTTCCAGAGCTCAATCAGTCAGGAAAAGCATGAAGTAAGCGCAGTAAGCAGTAAACAATGAATGAAAGTCTGTCAGTAAGTACGCATTTAGCGATGGGAAAGATTCCATAGATAGAGTAATGAAGGGAGGTGAAGTGATCCCTAATTCCCTATCACTAGATAAACAGGCACAGCAGACGATCCCGGAGGACTCACTAGAAAGCCCAATAGCCGATTTGTGAACATGATTATCTGCAAACAGAAGACGATTCTCGGCATCAAGACTAGTTAGCGTATACCATCTTTGCAGCGGATGAACCTACATGTGAAAAAAAAGAACCTTTCATACGAAGAAAGCACCTTCCATTGGACTCCTTGGATTACTAAGGACTGACCTCCGGCTTCTCATTGGAACGACAAGCAGCTCTAGATTCGGGGGCTCTTGCTATAGCTGAACGCGGGGGAAAGATCATTTATATAG
>JAYMFU010040914.1:0-16807 GCA_036784835.1 Phaeophila floridearum
GGCCAGACGTCGATAACAACTTGTACTTAAATCGTAATGATCCCTGAGTGGTCCCATTCGTCTGACTCCTGTAAAAAATTTTTCGCCGCGATGCGAAGTCGCAGTCCGCGGTTCGGAGTCAGGCACAGGGGTGAATGCCCAAAATTGTCAAGGATCGACGTTCTTTGACGTGTAGATTTTCATTCAATCGATCCGCGTCGCGTTCAGCGCTCGCTCATCGCGTTCGCGCCAGGCGAAGAGTATTACAAACAGATTTCGCAAAACGGATCGAGAAAGTGAAGGCGAAGGCCCGCGCGAAACTCGCGACAGCCGCGTGTGCGATATGTCATAAACTGTTAAAAATGCTTGCGAATCCGGAGCGCAGCTGGAGTATGTTAAAAAAAAGTTAGTAGTATCCCTGCATAATAGAGAAAAAAACTATCAGGGTAATCCAAATGGATATTCTACAGAAGCCTTTCGAGGTGCTGGTCGCCGACGAAAACGTAGCAACGCGCGAACGCACTATCGATTTGGTCCAAAAGCATCCGTCCCTGCGCCTGCGCGCCGTGGCGGCTTCGCCGTGCGAACTGCAGTCGACTATGACCGGGCCCGCCTCGCCCGAAATCGCTTTCGTAAGTGTTAAATTCGGTTCGCAGGCGGTTTTCCCGCTGCTCAAGTCGATTTCGAATCGGCCGCCGATCGTATTGACTTCGCGCGAATCGGATTTCGCGCCCGAGGCTTTCGAGATTCGAGCGCTTGATTATCTTTTAACGCCTTTCGGCCCGAAGCGTTTCGCTCGCACCGTGGATCGCGCGATTCAGCGGGCCAGCCGCAGACGAGAGCGCAGTTCTCAGACCCAGGAATACGGCTTGCTGCTATACCGTTCGGGAGAATTCGACCTGATTCCCTTCCAGGAGATCATGTATCTGCAGTCCCGCGATAAAGGCACGGTCGTCGAAACCGGCGGTGCGCAGTATCAATCGAAGCGGTATCTGGCGGAGCTCGGGCGCGGATTGCCGACGCAGATGTTTCGCCGCATCCACAAGCAGTACATCGTAAATGTTTCGCAAATCACGCGGCTGCGATCCGTCGCCAGCGGACGGTACGCCCTGACCCTGCGCAACGCCCCCGAAACGACTCTGCCAGTCGGGGCCCGCTACGCGCAGGATCTTTTGCGCTTTCTGAAAACCTGAATCAGCCGATGGTCGCGGCGAGCATCGACACATCGTCCAGCTGTCGGTAGCCGCCGCGAAATTCGCGCCAGACGCGGTCGACTTCGCCGAGAATCGCCTCCGGTTCACGTGCGTCGCCCATCGCCAGCAGGGTTTCCATGATCGCGTCGACGCCGAATTCTTCTTTTTCGCGATTCTTCGCTTCGTTGATTCCGTCCGAACAAACGAAAAGCGCGTCGCCGGCCCGTAGCTGAAAGCTCTTCCCGCGAATCTGCAGATCCGGGTCGATGCCGAAGAAAGGCACGCCGCCTGACGCGTCGAATTCCACGCTGTCGCATAGATTGTAGATCTTATGCTTGCGGCGGAGCCAGACCAGCGAATGGCCGAAGTCGAAGAGTTGCATCACCCGCCTGGAGCGATCGAAAAGCATTGCCACGCCGGTCGCGTACATGCCTTCCGGATTGATATCGTATACCAACCGATTGAGGCGATGTAGTTTCGCGCCCAAATCGTATTTTAAGAGATCAACTTCTTCGGGTCGGCGATCAAATTCCAGCATCGTGCGAATAGACGTGGCTATTGTCGCGACCATCTGCGAAGCCTTGAGGCCCTTGCCGCAAACGTCGAAGAGCACCATCAAGGTCAATCGTTCGTTCAGGTCGAAGACCGCCGAATAATCGCCGCCGGGTCCTGTCAGCGGCTCGACCCGCGACGCGGCCCGCAAAACGGAATCGGCCGAAGCGCCGAAACCGCCGGTTTGCATAACGCTGCGCTGCGCTTCATCGCACGCGATCAGGTCCTGCTTGAAATAAAAATTCAACGCGTCGAGCACCCGCCGGACGGAGGAGATGCCGTAGAATTCGCCCTCGTGGGTGATGACGAAAGGATCGAAGCGCACCTCGTCTTCACGGCTCATCAGGGCTTCCGACGCCTCGGGTAAACGGGTATGCGAATCCAGGCAGATCACCCGCGGATCCATGATGCCGGCCACGGTCATATCCGGCTTGAGCAAGAGATCGCGCATAAACTGGTTCTGACTGAGCGCCGCGAAAAACATCTGCCGGCGAATATATCCGGTGATGCGGCCGGCGTCGTTTTCGACTGGCAGGAAATCCATCTCCGCGTATTCCTGATAGATATCGTGGACTTCCGAAGTGCGGGTATTTTCGTTCAGAACGATATTGCGACCGCCCGTCGCCTGGCTGATCTGCGCAGCGGTGCGCGCGGTCTTGCCGACTTCGTAGGCGGAAAAGATCGGGCGTTCGAAAGCAAGCGGTGTAACGGCAAGCTCTGGCGAATCATCGCTCATTGTGTTCGAGTATTCTAAAATCGATTCGGTCATCCTGGCCTCCGTTCAGGCACTGACTTCGCGAGGCGCGCTGAGCGCTTCTTCTTGCGATTCATATACTTGAAAAAAAGAAAGCAATTTCGTCATGCGTAATACCGCGCGTACGGCACTGGCGGGATTGCAAATCGCCAGCACGCAGCCGGCCTTCGCCAGTGCGCCCTTGCCGGAAATCAGCGCGCCGATGCCTGACGAATCGACGTACGAAACGCCGGCCAGATCGACCAGCGCCATCCGCGGCGGGCGGGCGACCAGCGCCATGAGCGTCGACTTCAGATTGCCGGAGTTGTACAGATCGATTTCGCCTGCGACTTCCAGCACGATCGCGTCGGCTTTCGCAACTTGCCTGATTTCCATTGTCCCACATTAAGCGCGACCCGTTGCAGCCAGTTTACGAAAAAGTGAAGGCTGCAAATTCCTTTCGTGACAAAAAAAACCGGGCGCGGAATCCATTGATGGATTCTCGCCCGGTTTTCCGCTCGCAGATTACGCCGGGGTTACATCCCCGGCATTTCTACGTATGTATAATCGCGGCTCGACGGCTTCGCGCGGTTTTAGACGCGTCGAAGCCGTATTGTTTGCGAATCAGAATTTGTAGTCAAGACTCGCTGAATAGCTGACGCCTTCGCGGTACGAACGCACCAACTCTTCACGGTTACCGAGCAACGGGTTTTCCTGAACTACCTTGAAGCGCGTATCGAGTATGTTTTTCGCGGACGCCTTCACGCTCAGGTTTTCGCCGAATTTTTGTTCGTAGACGAAGTCGAGGACGCCAGCCCCTTTTTCAATCGTATTCGGAGCGCCATTCGCGCCGACCGCATCGAGGCGATCGCCAAAGACGTTATACAACAGACCGACGGAGCCCGTCCGCTCGGGGTTGAAATAATAGTTCAACTTGAAGTTGTAAACGAAATCGGACTGACCGACCAGCGGGCTTTCCAGTTGCGATGGATTAAATTGAGCCGCGCGAGAAAAGCGATCCACAAAGCCCAGCCGAATCGCGGTCAGGTCTTCCCATTCAATCAGTTGTACTCTCGAACGAATAAAGAACATATTCGCCTGGAAGCCGATCACATCGGCGAAGATCTTACGAAACTCGAACTCGGCTCCCCGAATATTGCCGTCTTCGGCGTTGAGAAAAGTTGAATCTTGCGCAAGATTAATAGAGGCCAGACCCAATTTCGCCACTGGTTCCGACAGCTGCTTGTAGAAAAGACCGGCGGCAAGGTAATCCTCCGCTGACATGTACCACTCCCACCGCGTGTCGTAGTTATGGATATAGGCGCGACCCAGCTCGGGGTTACCGAAAACTCGCTCACCGCCGAATTCGGTACGAAATCCAAATTCGGACAGATCCCGAAAATCAGGTCGGTTAACGGTCTCGGTGTATCCGAGGCGAAAATTCATCTCGGGATGGAATTCCCAGACGAGGTTTGCCGAAGGCAGCGTATCTTTGGTCGCCAGCTCCCCGACCCCGGGCTTCGCCTGGCGGCCAATCGTGCCAACGTCGTACTGCCACGGAAAGAAGAGGCCTTCGGGACCCGCTCCGGACGAAATATAGGTCCGCACGAACTGGTAGCTGTCCTCGTAGCGTGCGCCGCCAATGAAGCGGAGTTTGTTCATGATGGGAGTGTCGATCTGAGCGTAGTACGCGTGGATCTTCTGCTCGGCGTCGTAGCTGTCAAAAGTCTCCGCTTCGGAAAAGCGATAAGTTCCATTCAGATAAAACGGACCGTTATACAGAATGCTTCCAGGCACTCCCTCAGGCGGCGGAGTTCCAGTGATCAACTGAGACGTGTAGAAGTCCGAGCGAAAGGTCTTGGCACGATCGCTGGCTTCGCCGCCGATCTTGAGTTTTGCCAGAAGGCCGCTCCACTGAATAAAGGGGATCTCATAGTCGAGGGTAACGCCGTCCGTCTGGTCCTCGGTGTCCGAATAGAACCGCCAGCCGGTCCGGTCGATTCCGGTCGCATTTAAATAAATCGTCGGAAGACCGGTCCCTTTCTGCCAGAGCTGCTGGGTCAAATTCGGTTCGTCGCGCAGCGCCCGGGAGTGGTAGTAACTCCAATCCAGTTTGTGAGCGCGAGATCCTGAAATAACATTCAAAGCATGCTCGCCAGAGAAGATGTGGTGGATCACTTCGCGGCCAACCCAGCCCGTATTCTGCGTGCGAAAGTCGAAGGGGTTTTCCGATTCCGGTTGCGTCGTGCCCTCGGAAGTGGTGACAAATTTGTCCGAATTGCGCGAATAAAAGGTCTTCGAATTCAGGCGCTGGTTGGGCGCGGGTTCAAACGAAAGGTTAAAATTATGGCCCCAGAGTACTTCTTCAGTATAGCGGGTAATATCGCGGGACACCTCAGGGGTAATGATCGAAAAGTCGGAGGTCACATTCGTTACCAGGCTATTTGCCCGATAAATTGTTTGCTTTTCCTCTCGCTGACGCCACTTCCGGCTGTAGGACGTGCCATAGATAAAGCCGAGACGCCCGAAACGACCCTGCTCACCGAGCTGCAGTGAATTCCCGATCGTGAACTTAATATTACGATCGAAAGGCGCGTTGATGGTTTTCGCGTCCCATGTATCGGGGAACAGACTTCCAATCAAGCTAACTCCCTGCTCCGGCAGGCCTCCGAAGATATTCCCACGAATTAAGCGCAACCACAGGGGGACCTCGACGGGACGATCGCGCTTCCCGTTGTCCTTCCCGAGATAATCGGTGCCGCTGCCATCATACGTCTTAAAATGTCGCTGGGTCGTATTTGCGTTTCCACCCAGTCCAATCCCGAGACTCATCACGAATTCATCAGGGAATTCTTTGGTTTCGATCTTAACGATACCGCCTGAGAAATCGGCCGAATCTTCCGGCAAAAAAGATTTGATAATCTGAATATTCTTGATCAACGAAGCAGGAAACAGGTCCAGGGGTACCACTCGCTTGTCCGGCTCGGGCGATGCGAGCGGCGCCCCGTTCAAAGCGGTGCTTGAATATCTCTCACCCAGGCCGCGAACGAATACGAATTTGCCTCCGACAATCGTTATACCGGTGACCCGCTTGAGCACGTCGCTTGCCGATGAATCAGGACTGCGTTTGATCGCCTCGGCGCTAATGCCGTCGGATACCGCCCCTGACTTCCGCTGCAAAGCCAACAATGATGCCTCGGTATCATTTAATGCCCGGTCCTGCACCTCGACTACGTCCAGGGCTTGAATGCCCATCGTGATATTCAGTCCGGCGACTTCACCGGCCGTCACAGTGACTTTTCTGCTCTGGTTCGTGTACGTAACGCCCTGGAAGGTAAGATCGTATTCGCCCGGAGGCAAATTTAGTACGTATCGACCTTCAAAGTCAGTCTGGGCGAACGCATCGCTACCCTGGGCGGTGACCGCGACACCGAAGACCGGTTCGCCGGTTTCAGAGTCGATTACGATTCCCCGCACGGTCCCGGTGGCCTGCGCGTACAGGGCGCCCGGGGCGATCAAGATCGCGAGCACTATCGCCGCGAGTACTGACCGCAACTTGATTGATAATATCTTAAAGCTCATGAGTTTGAGTAGTGTCTCCTGATTAAATGATTTCGGTTCAATGTTTGTTCTGCGAGCTACGCATGGATCGCCCGTCAGTCCGGTCCGACCTGCCCGACCTTGAATCGGCCGCGGTGTTCGACGATGAGTCGAAAATATTCCAAATAAAATTCGCCACCGCGATTCGAATCCTCGACGTAGATTTCGCTCGGGAAGTGCAGCTTTATATCACGGTGCGCTTCGGCTTTTTTTCGGTAGTTGATCCGCTTCACGGTCGCGCAGCGGCCCTCGTAGGTGAGCATCCGCGGCCAGACGACGGCACGTAAATTGGATACGACTCCCCAGTATGAGTCCGGATTGTGCGCCCCGCCTGGAGTATCGGCTTCGGGTAAATTCGGCCAGACGATCCGTTTGTGTTCAGCTTCGCTCAAGATCCACTCTTCCGGTTCTCCGTCGGCTATGCAGAATTCGTTGTACAGGCGCTGCACGGCGGTTTCAGGCGTGGGACTCGTGTTTTCGATTTCATACTGTGCTTTTCTGTGTTCAGCCACATACTGCTTCTTGTATTCAGGGTCAGCCCAGGGAGATTGAGCAGCCTTGTCCGTTGTCGCCTCAGAGCATGTCAAAAGCATCGCGAGACATATTGATGTAAATTTAAGATATGATAACAGTCGCATAGGTGCGCACCGAAGCGGTTAGCTTTAATGAGATTTTTTTGTTAGCTATTCTGTTTCTATTGTGGGTCGGATCAGGCCGGTCCAGACAGAAGCGACCGGAAACCGCAGAGTTCAAGCTGCGATTTCCGGTCCGAAGAGCCTGGATGGCCTGCTTCTATTCGAAACTTGAAAGACCTTATCGGGTCAGCCAGGTCGTCCAACCTGCGGTCCAGTCAGCGCCCAGGGGATCGATGCCGCCCGCATAGGTAGTATCGTCGAAGAACGCAATGTTAAACGCCGGGTTAACGGCCTTCAGGTTCGTGATGCCCGTCACGCCAACCGTCGGGCGCAGATCAGGAGCGACACCGTTGGTAACGTCCGCTTCGCGACCGATTGCCGCTCCCGTTGCCGGAACCAGAGAAACATTCACGTTAGCCAGCGTCGTGCACTGAGACGAATTATCCAGCGTCGTGCCGATCATCGAATACACAGTATTGTAGAACGCCACCGTTGTATTTTCACGAACGCCTGATCCACCACCGTTGCCGTCGCACTGGATTTCTTTCGAGGCCGCAGTCGTGAAGCCGGTGATATATCCATGGGCGACGTGACCCGCCATCCCCTCGCGAACGCGAATCGCGTGCGGAGTATCAGTCTGAGCGTCCCGGAAAACTCCCAGCGATCCAACCAGCGTAAAATTAGCGACCAGAGCAGTGCTGTTTTGAGCAATCGTTGCTCCGGCAGCGTAGGTATTGGCGACAGCCCCGTCCCACTCGAAACCGCGAGCGTCCGTAGAGGAGTTGCCGGCGGAAAGATCCGCGAATTTGTAGCCTACCAGGTGCTGCAGAGCGCCGCGGTATCCTACATCAATGTCGAAGTCGTCATCCGAACCACCCGTTGCGATCAGGAATTTTGCCGGCACAGAACCGCCGAACCACTCGAAGGAGTCGTCTCGACCTTTGTGGCACTGGATGTTATTGAGGGTCGTGCCGCTGCCAACCGCATACATGGAGAGGCAGTTTAGCTCGTCGCCCGCGCCAACAGTGTCGCCCGCGAATTCGATTCGAACGAAGGACAGAGTTCCGGAATTGTCGGCGTCATTCGTGGACGCTGGCCCACCGTAAGACTGCGGATTCGTGCCTTCCGAATTCAATACACCGCCATTCGTACGGGCGTTGCCGATCATGACGATGCCGCCCCAGTCGCCGGGGTTCCGGCTGCCTACCGCTTGCGCGGAAGTGAAGACAACAGGCGCCGCGGAGGTTCCAATAGCATTCAGAGTCCCGCCGGGCAGGATAAACAGCGAGCTGCCGTCGGCGCCGAAGATCTGGCCGCCGGCGGGTACGTTCAACGTTCCGCCGTCCCGTACGAAGACGGTTCCGACGAGCACACCGCACTGAACAGTTACGCTGCTGGTAATTTCACCGGTCAGCTGTACGGCGGGCGTAGACCCGCACCCACCGCCAGCGCTGGCCGCCAGCAGCAAACCGAAGAGCGCCGAGCTATCGTCGTCGCTGTCTTCTTCTAAGCCCAGAAACTCGCAGTGAGTCAGGGACAAACTGAATACCAGCGCGAGGATCGACGCCAGCCTGGTTTTCTTTTTGAAATCCATGTTAATTTAGCTCCTTAAAGATTCCAGCTGCCGTCCGAAAATTATCCCGATCCCGGCCGCTGGTTCCCGGCGATCGACGCGCGGGTTTGATTGAGTTCTAATGAATGCTTTATGCGTGAGATGTGTTACTGGATTGTTACAGCGAGTTGAAGAAATAAACTTCGCCATAGTTCTTTAGCCTTAGAATGTGTCGCACGCGAAACGCGTTTTCATCAGTTCAGCGAATAACGGACCGGCACGATGATCTTCACCGTAATCGGATTGCCCTGCATGAGTGCGGGTTGAAAACGTTTGCGACGATAGGTCTGAATGGCGATGCGCTCTAAACCGAAGCCGACCTTATTACGCGGACGCACCATCAACACTTCGCCCGTGTCGGCCACGACGATTTCCATATACAGCTTGCCTTCGAAGCCGGCCTGCCGCGCTTCGGCAGTATATTCGGGTTTGACCGAAGGCGAAAGATCTACCGGCGGCGTCGCGTTCACCTGAAAAGGATTCACCGCGCTGGCGATTCGATCGTCCAGCTTGTCTTCTAATATCTTATCAGTGGCTTCGATTTCGCCTTCCGCCGCTTCTTCCTGGCCTTCTTCGGTTTCGACCTGTAAATTCGAAACGAAAGCGATCTGATCGTAAACCTGATCGTCGCCGAAGTCCGGGGGCGTAAATTCAATGCCGTAAATCGCGGCGATCTGAACGAAAACGGAAATGCCGCCGAAAATGCGAAAACGGTTTTGAAAAAACCAGATCTTGCGCTGTTCGGCCTTCGTACGTTCGATTTTATGCAGAGTCATAGGATGTAGTATTAAATCTCGAGAGCCCGCCGTACTTAGAGCTTGCGGTTCTCCTGTTTCGTTACCATCGCGAAATTTTTCACGCCGGCGAGTCTCAGTTGATCCAGGAAGTCCTGAACCACCGTGAAATCCAGGCTGTCGTGGGCCTGGATGGCGATGCGCACGTTTTCGTCGGTCGTCACTTCCGCGCGAATGCGGGCGACCACCTCATCGCGGGGTAGTTCCAGGTTCTGAAACCAGTAGCTGCCGTTCTTCGCGATCGACACGTTCACGTCATCGTCGCCGAGCTCCGTTCCGGAGGCGTCGGGTAGATTCAGCGGAATCTCCGCGTCCACTTTCAGGACGGAGGTTACCATAAAGAAGATCAAAAGCAGGAAGGCGATGTCCGCCATCGAGCTCATGGGCACTGCAGCCAGGAATTTGCGTTTCTTAATTGCCATTATTTCTTATTGAATTCGCCGGTGCGGCTCATCTATTTCTTCTGGAGCGAAATCTTCTTAAAGCCGCGATCGCGGATAATGCCGAGCGCGGAGACCATCTGCTGCACCGAAGTCGGCGACTGCGAGGTCAACACCGCGAATTTCTCGGGCATGTTCGGAATCTCAAGCGCCTCGAGTTCTTCCGCGAATTCTTCGTGGCTCGGGTATTTCGCGTTTCGCACGGAGGGATGCTCGAGCTGCACGCTTTCGCCCTGCACAACCACGCGATACACGTTTTCGCGCAGAACGACCTGCGGCTTCGAGTCCTTCTTCGGCATGGAACTCGCGATGCCTTCTTTTACATAGAAGACCGACGCGACCATAAAGAATACCAGCAACAGAAAGGCGATGTCGGACATACTCGAAGAAGGAATCTCTTCGATATGCAGTTTTTTGCGCAGATTAACCATAGTCTTTCGGCTCAGGCCGCCTGGTCGGAGCCCGGGTTCATGGAACCGCCGCCGCCCTGGCGCCGCAGCAGCTCTTTATACAGCGAATTCGCCGCCTGCTCGATATCCGAAGCCCAGCCGTTTACGCGGCCTGAAAAATACTGGAAGAAAGCCATGGCCGGAATACCGACGATCAAACCGGTCGCGGTCGTAATCAAAGCTTCTTTGATACCGCCCGCGACGACTTTCGCGTTGACCGAGTCGGCCGTGGCGATCGCGTCGAAGGCACCGATCATACCGGAAACCGTGCCAAGAAAGCCGATCAAAGGCGCGATCGTTGAAACCGCCGCAAGCACCGCCAGACCGCGTTCCGAGGCGACCATCAGACCGCCCGCCGCGCGTTCCACTCCGCGGGAAAACAGGTCCGGATCTTTGCCGGAAATTTCCAGGCCCTCTCTTAAGATCGTCGCAATCGCCTGATCTTTATTCTGCTCGAGGATTTCTTCAGCGCCGTTCAAACCATTGGTCAGCGTCGCGTCGTTAAGATCCTGCTGAAAGGTTTTGGTCGTTACTTTCGTAACTTGATAGTAATACAGGCGCTCCATGATCACCATCAGACCGACGATCGAAGACAGGAGCAGCGGCCACATAGCCCAGCCGCCGGCGTTGAAATGTTTCACCAGAGCGAAGGTATCCGACGCCGCTTCGCCTTCCGCTGCCGCGGCTTCGCCTTCCGATTCGGAATCGCCGGCTGTCTCACCTTCTTCGGCGTTTTCAGCGCCCTCGGCGGTCGGCGCCGGAGCTTCTTGAGCCTGAAGGGGCGCCAGGACCTGCCCGTGTTCGATGAAAAGCCCTGCGTACGCCGCGAGCACCATCGCAACCATCACCGCCACCCGGGCGTGTTTGCGATTGTTCCAGTTGATCCCGTCCAGGCGGAATAAATTAAGAATACGTTTCATATGGCGGCATCTAACCCCGCCCACTTTACAGAAATGTTACATAACAAATACGTTTCTCCTGTACTGAATCGTCATAAAAAGGCGGCCCCGTCGGCCCGGACGGCTGAAAAGGGTTGCCCGACCCGACTGTGCTGGCTCAAAATCGAAGGGAATGAGTATATCGAACCGGATTCGCCGCTTTCTCTCCACGACCAATCACGCCATCTTCTGTTCTTACGCGACCTTCGCCGCTTTCAGCGTCTATTTTTGCATGTACGCCTACCGCAAACCGTTCTCGGCGGCGGCCTTCGCGGATGCCGATGCGGTACCCCTCCCAGGTCTGCCGGATCTGCAGTTCAAAATCGCACTGATCATCGCCCAGGTCCTCGGCTATACCCTTTCCAAATTCTACGGCATCAAATTCATCTCTGAAATTTCCGCAAGCCGGCGGACGATATCGCTGATCGGGCTGATCGCGCTGGCGGAAGTCGCGCTGATCTGCTTCGCTTTCGTACCTGCGCCCTACAACGTCGCGTTTCTGTTTCTCAACGGCTTCCCGCTCGGCATGATCTGGGGACTGGTCTTCTCTTTCTTAGAAGGGCGGCGTTTCACGGAAGCCCTCGGCGCCGGCCTGAGCGTCAGCTATATCGTATCGAGCGGGGCGGTCAAAAGCGTCTGCGGCTGGCTCATGCAAATGGGCGTCGGCGAATTCGCCATGCCCGCCGTCACCGGCCTGATTTTCTTTCCGCCCTTTTTGTTCGTTGTCTGGCTCTTAAGTCTGGTGCCGCCGCCGACCCGCGAAGACGAAATTCTGCGCACCAAACGCGAACCAATGTACGCCGAAGACCGCAAACGATTCCTGAAGCTCTTCGGTCCCGGCCTCTTCGCGTTAGTGTTTCTTTATATGTTCTTAACGGCCTATAGAGATTTTCGCGACAACTTCGCCGCCGAACTGTGGACCGCTCTCGGCTACGGCGCGCAACCCTGGATCTTTACGTTTTCGGAAATTCCGATTACGCTCGTGGTGCTCGTCGTGCTCGGTCTACTCTTCTTAATCAAAAGCAACCGTCTGGCCATGGACGTGATTCTCGCAGCCATGCTCGGTGGCTCCGCGCTGATCGGGATCAGCACCCTGCTCTATCAAATCGGCTGGCTGAACCCCGCGGCCTGGATGATTCTCGTCGGACTGGGTTTGTATCTGGCGTATGTTCCGTACGGCTGCATCCTCTTCGAACGCATGATCGCCGCCGTAGGCTTCGCCGGCACCGCTGGCTTTATGATCTATGTGGCCGACGCCTTCGGTTATCTGGGCAGCGTCGCGCTGATTCTATATAAAAACTTCGGCGAACCGAACCTCGCCTGGGAAGACTTCTTCGTGCAGATATCGTACGTCACCTCCGGAGTCTGCGTCGTCGCCTTTATCTTCGCCCTGCTCTATTTTTCCCCGCGCATGCACGCCCACGAAAAGGCGAATGCGCAATAGGCAAAAGCAAACTGAAGCGCGAAATCAAACAGTGAAATGATACAGGGGGCGCCGCCCCCCTGGCTCCGGCCCGGCGTCCGCCGCGACAATCCCCGCGTTTCTGATGGCTAACGCGCCTGCGCCACCCGCCGGTCACGGGAGCGCGCCCGCGAATGCGCAACACCCTCGGGAACATTGCATAAAGCCGAGCCCGCAGCCCGCCCCCGTGGGAGGCTCTGAATAATCTGGCGGTGGGCCGAAGTACCCGCGCCTGCGTCACCGGGCTCGCCGCGAAGCGCGGCGATAATAGCACAAAAAACGCCGGATCACAACCCGAAAATGTCACAAGGACATGCTAAGCTATAATGGGGAGATCCGCGCGCCGCCACACCCGCAAAACAATGGCTCAGTGAAATCCACGCTATCCGGGACTGATCCCCGCCTTATCGACACGCCGAAATCGTCGCAAGCGCGCGGCGAATGTGCGCCTTTTCGAGCGCGTCCACCCCGTCGTCGAGGCTCGCCAAACGCCCGCGCATATATTCTTCCCCGGGGCCGAAGACCGGCGGGCACATCGTCGCGAAAAATTCGTAGGCCGACAGACGATCGTAGTAGTTTTCGCCGCGCATGCGCAGATAATAATACAAATTCGTGCGATCGCGATCGGAGAGGTTCAACACGATAAAATATTCTTCGCAGCGTTTGATCAAAAGATCCGGCAGCTCGCTGGCGCTGTTGCAACCCCGGGCCAGTTCTTTCACATAAGCGTCGTATTCCGCAAGCGCCATATTGCTGGCGTCGCGCCGGCTCGAAACGTCGAGAAATCCCTTGCGCACGAGTGTCTTATCGAAGGGATTGATCAGCTCCAGGCTGTAGCTGCCTTCGCTTGCCTGTGCGACCTCCAGCTCGATGACCAGCCGGCGACCGTCTTCGGAGATTTCGAGATCGCGAACCGGAATATCGCGTTGCGAGGCGTCGTTGCGCACCCGAACCCGGGTGACGTCTTTAAAAAAATTGGTCCCGGTGACCGAGAATCGAAAACGAGCTTGAGTGCGATTGTTGACGGACAACACCCGGTCGCTTTCGGGATCGAGCTCCGGCCGGCGCGAAATAATGATGCGCAGGGGTTGCCAGGCCGACCAGACCGTAACCCGCCCGAAATCGTTGAGGGGCGTCGTGCGAATTTCGTAGCGGCCTACCGCCAGGTCGACTTTCATGAAGGTCGCGCGAACGTCGGTTTCGCTGATGATCTTATCCGGATTGTCGGCGCTGCGAACCTGGACCCTGTAGCCGCGCGCGCCCGCGATCGGCTTCCAGGCGACATAGCCGTCCTTTATTCTTTCGGATCTTTCGGGAACGTCCTGCGCGAAGGCGCCCGCCGCGACCAGCATCGCCGCGGCGATTGTCAGCGGAATCGCCGTGGTGGTGAAAGCCGTAATAAAAGCGGCCGCCGGCGCGGCGAAATGATTCAAACGTAAAGAAGCTTTGCGATGCTGCTGCATCTGACCATTATTTTCGGGCCGCTCATTCCTTGTAAATCGTATCGGGCGAAATAAATTCAATGTCTTCCGGCCGCAGATTGTCCAGCCGGTTATCGGTGGTGATCGTAAAGCGCGCGCCGGTTTTCTCCGAACGATTGGAAATCGGTCGGGCCTGGGCCTCCCAGCTGAAGGCGCCGACGTCGAGTTTCGAGAAATCGCTCAGCGTAAACGCGGGTCGATTCACGTTTTTTTCCAGCACCAGCCTGCGCTCGCCGCCCGCTCCCTGGTACAGGCGAAAACGATAGCCCCGCGCGCTCCGCGCGGCCTTCCAGCGAAAACCGATCGACCGTGCGCCGGAAACATTCACCCGCGAATTGACCGGAGCGATCGCGGCCATCGTGGGGCCCTGATTGCGTTCCGCGTCCGCGGCATTTTTACGCGCGGCCTCCTCCCGGGCGTCGGTCGCGGGATCCGCCGCCGGCTTTTTGCGCGCCGCCTGTCGTGCCGCGATTTCAGAGCGCTCCAGGACTTCAAAACGGGTCGAAGTGGAAAAACTGGACTGCGTTGTGCCAGAGCTACCGCGCACGCGCCAGTAATAGGTGCCCGTCTCGCTCACCGGATTTTGAAAATAGCTGCTGCTCGTCGTCTCGTCGACGATGATCGTTTGAAACGAAGGGTCCCGACTGACCTGGACCTGAAACAGATCCATCTCCGGAGATGCGCGCCAGGCGAAGGTGACGTTGTTCTGCGCGTCTTCCCGGGCCAGTGGCACGCCAGCCCTGGGAGCGCCCGGCTGCGGAACGTCAAAGCCCTCTTTGCGTTCGATGCGAAAATTCGAGGCGGCGCTCAGTTGCTCCGGTACGCCGTCCATTCCCGAGCGACTGCGCACGCGCCAGTAATAGCTGCCGGCGTCCATGCCGGAAACCGAAAAGGAATTCGTGGTCACCGGAAAGCTGCGCAAATTGTTGCGAAAGCCGGGGTCCCCCGCGATTTCCAGAATATAACGATTGGCCAGCGCGTTTGCGGACCAGGCGAAACCCACAAGCGGCGGTTCCAGCACGTACGAGAGCCGCGCGCCACGGGCGGGAGCGGTCAAGCGCACCGGCGTATTGGGCACGACCGAAAGTTTGCGAACTTCGCTGAATTCGGTTTTCCCGGACTCCTGATTTTTGCCCCGCAGCCGCCAGTAATAATTGCCCGGCGGCATGGCGATAGTCGCGCCATTCGCCCCGGCCGCGCCGCTCTTTTCAACTTTGCGAAAATCGCGCGAACGAGCGACTTCGTAGCGCAGATCGCTAAATTTTTCGCGGACTTCCCAGCGCAGAGGCACGCTCCCGGAGCCGCTCTTCGCCAGCGGCACCACGCTCTGATTGGCGGGCTCTTTGAGCTTGAGTTTGACTTCGCGTACGGTCACGCCCTCGTCGGAGAGATTCGCTTTCTGGTCGGCGCCGATCGCGTGGGTTCCGGACTTCGTCTGGATGCTGGCGTTGCCTTTTTGCATGATCAGACTCAGCTCTTCGGGGTCGGAGCTTTCGATTTTCAGATCGGAGCCGGATGCGACGTTGATCGTACGATCGCCGGTTTGAATGACGAGTTCGGTTTGCCCGTCTTCGCCCTGCTGAATTTGCACGGCGCCGGTATGAAAGCTGAGCTTCGGTTTCGCGCCCGACAGATCGAGAAAGAACATGCTGTTCTCGTCGATCTTGATGATCGTGCCATCGTTTAAGTGAATGACCGCGTCCGATAATTTCTCGGAACGGATCGTATCGCGATTCGTGAGCGCGCTGTTGTTTTCGAGGTTGCTCCAGACGACCTGATCTTCGAATTTGCGCTGGACGCGATTGTTTTTGTAGGTGATATAACCGATCGCTTCGCGGTTGCCGATATCGATCGTCCGCGAATAGTCCAGATAAAACAGCAGCAAAAAGAAAATCGCCACCGCCCCCATGATGGCGGGATACTGCCACTCTTTACTTAACGGACTCATATTTGGCTCCCGAGGCCGCGGCTTTGGCGGGATCGTACTGGATACCCACGTACTCCCGCAGCTCCTCCAGATTGGACGGTCCGTTGGGGTCATCCGTTCGACTCAGAACGGCGAAAACGTGAATCGGTTTGGTCTTGCCCTTGACTTTCATTTCGTCCATCTTCGCCACGCGGTACAGGCCCTTCACCCGATCCAGCACGTGGTTGGTGATCAATATATCGACGCCGAAGTGTTTGGTCAGCATCTCCGTCCGGCTGGCGAGATTCACCGTATCGCCGATGACGGTATATTCCAGCTTTTCGTCCGAACCGATCTGGCCGGCGACCACCTGGCCGATATTGATGCCCGCCCCCATGTGGATCAGCGGCTTCCGGGCGGAACCCCGGCCCTTGTTAAATTCGATCAGCTCGTCGCGCATGCGCAGCGCCGCGTTCACGGCGTTTTCGGCTTCGTTGCCGTGCGGACGAAAGGCGCCCCAGACCGCCATCAGTGCGTCGCCGATGTACTTATCGACCCGGCCGTCGGTCTCGTTCACGCAACGAACCATGCGCGTAAAATATCCGTTTAGAAATTCGACCACTTCTTCCGGTCGCAGCTTTTCGGACATAGCCGTGAAACCGCGAATGTCCGAGAAAAACACCGCCACCTCTTTGCGTTCACCGCCGAGCGCCAGCTCGCCGGACATGGCCATCTCGGTAAGCTCTTTATCGACGAATTTCCCGAAGCTCACTTTCAGGTTTTCGCGCTCCATCAGACCATGGCTCATATTGTTAAACGAGTCGGTCAACAGGCCGATTTCGTCGTGGCTCTGAGGCCGCAGGTCCACGCTGTAATTTCCGTCGCGGATCATACGGGCCGCGGTTACCAGCTTGAGCACCGGCAGGGTCAGCCCGCGCGCGAAAAAGAATACGATCAGTACGGCCAGCGCGACCACCACGATCATCAAATACAGATTGCGTCGCTGGATATTATTCACTTCGTCGAAGGCCTT
>JAYMFU010041025.1:0-143111 GCA_036784835.1 Phaeophila floridearum
ATGATGCTCAAGGCAGAGATCCACACCAGTACGGCGAGGGTAAATAATTGCCCACCGTCCTTGCCTCCAGCCTCATTCACAATGACGCTGACGCCCAAGGGTGTAAACAGATGGAAAAAGATCGCACCGCTCATTACCGCCAGAGCAATGACAGCACCGATTACCTGGCTGCGCGGATTCAGTAGCAGTATGGAAGCAATCAACTCCACACTGCCTACTGCATAACCACCAAAACTGACAAATTCGGCGGCAAATAACTCAAGCAAGGGCAGGCCTTGCATCCATGCACCGATAGTGCCGAAGATATACTGCGTCTCGAAGGAGTTTGAGAACTTGAAAAACAACGACTGGACAAACACCACGGCGATGAATACAGCCAGTACCCAGGAAAAATGGTTGAGAAGGTAGCCTGAAAGGGTGCTGAGAAAGTTTTTGCTATTCATGGTCAATCACTCAAAATGTTATTGAGCGAGTAGACCAGTGAAGGAGAAAAAACTTTCAGCTGGAATGAAAAATCAAAAAAAACGGGGTTGCCCTGTTTAAGCGACAACCCCATCCCTGCTTGAGAACCGTTTGTCAGACCAGAGCCAGTCTCGATTGCTCTGTCTTTCCAACGTGGTTCCATGAAACCACAGCCCTGCCTTGCCGAACTTGACCTGGATCAAGACTGGGCCGCTTTCGCCAATTGCGTGCGCTGACTTCGCCCCCGGATTCTGATTGCAGTCATATTCCATTAACAAAGTAATAACTTTACTATATTGCCCTTCCCGGACTTCATCCGGCGCCGGACAAATTCTGAGAGTAGACATTCAACACTTGTGATCCACAATATATAGTGGTATTGTTCGTTCCGAATCACAGCATAGTGGTTTTCACGCGTAAAACCGCTTGCGGCGCAGCCCTCCACACCTCAATAGTTCTGCGCCCCTGTGCTCCTTGAGTACCCCGCCCTCTTAAGGCCTACACCCTGGACAAAGAGGGTCGGGGAGCTCTTTTCCCTCCCCCTGTTATTACTACCGATTGCCCGGATCAACTCTGGAAACCCCTGTGCCTGCCACCGGAGTCGGATTTACAGTCTGCAGACCGCAAAAAGCCTGACTCCACTGCATCGGCGTTGTTCACCAATGCTGCGGGCCAGGCCTTGTGTTTGAGCTTGAAGCGCTTGTCAGTCTTCCCGGGAAAGATGCACATCCATTTGCGGGAAGGGGAAAGACAGACCCTGCTGCGGGAAGGTCTTGTACACCGCTTCATTCATATCGAAGTGCACACCCCAGTAATCGGCGGCATTCACCCACACACGCACCACGATGTTCACGGAGCTGTCAGCCAGGGTATGCAACGCCATGAAGGGTTCGGGGTCGGTGAGGATGCGCTGGTCATCGGCAATGAGTTTTTTCAGCACTTCATAGGCCTTGTCCACATCATCGCCGTAGGAGATACCGAAGGTCCAATCTACCCGACGGTTTTGCTGGGTGGAGAAATTGATCATGGAGCCTGTGGCCAGGGGGCCATTGGGAATCAGCACCGTCTTGTTATCCGGGGTGGTCAGCACAGTGATGAAAATCTGGATTTCCTTGACGGTGCCGGAATAACCCTGAGCCTCAATGAAATCACCCACCTTGTAGGGTTTGAACAGCAGGATCATGACGCCGCCGGCAAAGTTTTGCAGGGTGCCGGACAGGGCCAGACCAACCGCCAGGCCAGCAGCACCCAGAATCGCCACGAAGGAAGTCATCTCCACGCCCAGCATGCCCAGGGCGGTGATGTAGACCATCACCTTGAGCAATATGGAGATCATGCTGCCAAGGAAAGAGCGCAAAGAGGGGTCAACATTGCTGCGCTCGAACATGCGGCGCACAAACCCATTAATGATGCTGACTATCCACAGACCCACCAGCAGTGTGGCCAGACCGGCCAGCAACTTCAGGCCATAGGTCATGGCCAGGGCGGTCAATTCAGTTGTATCGAAATTCATAATACTCTTCCCCGAAAAGGCGATTGCGAACATAAAAAAGGAAGGCCTTGGCCTTCCCTTCGTTTATAGCAAGTAACTCTGTCTCAAGCTATGACATCAGTTACGTTTTTCCAATTGCACCGCACTGGCTACCAGGGAGTATTCGCGCACCTCGCCGTGCATCTCAAGTGTCGACTGGGCACCGGCATCCTGGGCATAGTGTTCGGCCTGCTCCCCACTCAGCACATGCTCGCTCAGGACTCCATAGACCACCGAGCGCTGCATACTGGTTTCAATGGGTACGAAGAAGCCATAGTCCTTGAAGGTAATGCGGGCATAGCTGTCGCCGTCTACCAAAATCATCCAGCAGCCCTTGGCCTGGCACACCTCGGTGACTTCACCCATCACCTTGACGGTGGCCTCGCCTTCCTCATCAAGACCGGCGATAGCCTCACGCAGGGAAACTGCCGCGCTGTCTGTGGGCATTGCCTCGCCGAAACTCTGATCGGGGCTGAAAGCCTGGTCGGCGACGACAAGAGTGCTCAGTGACAAGGCGAGAGCCGCCAGAATTGCAGTAACTGTTTTCATGAATATCTCCTTGAGAACCCCGTCAAAAATCCCCGCAGCTCAATCCGACTGGGGTGGCGACAGAACATTGGCTAGTGTGAAATGCGGCGGTTCCAACCGGTCTTTAACCGCCACGAGGCCAGCATTTATTAAGCAATAATTCCCCCGGCGGGTCAATCGCCGGGCCCCGCCAACTTACCTTGAACGCACCCGGGGTGCGTCATATCATCGAAGCCTGCCTGCCCGCTGGCAACGAGCGGCAAATCACAAGCACTGCAAAAAAAGAACAACAAAAACAAGGAACAATAATAATGATTGTTTACGGAGTTGCCCTGCTTTCCGCCTGCCTCATACTCGGCATGCTGATCGGTGAAGCCCTCGGTGTCATGCTTGGCGTCGAGGCCAATGTCGGTGGTGTCGGTATTGCCATGCTGTTTCTGGTACTGGCCAGTAATTCCCGACAGTTCAAGGCCCTCACAGAAGGCGCCGCCGGTGATGGCATCAAGTTCTGGAGTGCCATGTATATTCCCATCGTCGTGGCCATGGCAGCCCGCCAGAATGTGGCTGCAGCCGTGGATGGCGGCCTGTTGGCCCTGCTGGCAGGAGTCGCTGCGGTAGTGGTGAGCTTTGCCCTGGTACCGGTACTCAGCAAGATTGGCAAATCCGGGCCTGTTGATCAGCACCAGGACGGAGGGCCGGCTTGATGGAAATTTTCGAAACGGTCTTTGTCCGCAACAATCTCATCGTCGCCTTTGCCCTGGTGGGGGTCACTATCTGGATTTCCTACTGGCTGGCTGACAAGCTGACCCAGGGTCGCATTCATGGTTCGGCCATCGCCATTGCCCTCGGCCTTCTGGCGGCCTACTTCGGCGGCATAGCCACAGGCGGCAATACCGGCCTGGCGGATGTGGCCATGCTGGGTGGTATAGGCCTGATGGGCGGTGGCATGTTGCGTGATTTTGCCATTGTGGCTACCGCCTTCGGTGTGCAGCTGAGTGAATTGAAGAAAGCGGGGCTGGCCGGCGTGATCTCCATTTTTGCCGGGGTCATCGTCTCCTTTGTGGTGGGCGCGGCCATTTCCGTAATGTTTGGCTATACCGATCCGGCCGAGATCACCACCATCGGCGCCGGCGCCGTCACCTATATAGTGGGGCCGGTGACCGGTGAGGCCATTGGAGCCTCCAATGAAGTGATTACCCTGAGCGTTGCCGCTGGCCTGGTGAAATCCATTCTGGTGATGATTGGTACACCCCTGGTAGCCCGCTTTATCGGCCTGGACAACCCCCAGTCGGCCATGGTGTTTGGCGGCCTCATGGGCACCACCAGCGGTGTGGCAGCCGGGCTGGCTGCGACCGACCCGAAACTGGTTCCCTATGGCGCCATGACAGCCACCTTTTATACCGGCGTGGGTTGTCTGCTGGGGCCATCGATTCTCTTTTTCATCGTCAATGGCATGTTTTAAACCGCCACCTCTGGCAGATTACAGGATCAAGCAATGAGCAAGGACTCTTTCCCCCAACTTCGTAATAACAGCAGCAAGACCGCCCTGGTTGAAGGGGACAGGTCTTACACTTATGCAGAGGTGAATCAGCGTATTGATCGCTTTGCCTCGGGCCTGCTGGCCGACAAACAGGACCTTGAGGAGGAGCGCATTGCCTTCTTCCTGCCCGCCAGCCTGGACTATGTCACCACCATGCATGGTGTATGGCGCGCCGGTGGTATCGCTGTGCCTCTGAATGTGGCCTCGGCGGTGGCCGAGCTTGATCATTATCTGAACTGCGCCAGTGTCACCCGCCTGGTCACCAGCCCTGACTATCTGGAATCGCTGCAGGCACTTTGCAATGATCTGAATGTGCAGCTGCTGACGGTGGATGAAGTGATCGCCAGTGAGGCTACTGCCCTGCCGGAGATTGGCGAAGATCGCCGCGCCATGATGCTGTTCACCAGCGGCACCACCAACAAGCCCAAGGGTGTGGTCAGCACCCACAAGACCATTCGTGCCCAGATCACTACCCTGCTGGATGCCTGGGCCTGGAGTGAGAACGATGTCATCCCCCTGTTCCTGCCCCTGCACCATATTCACGGCATCATCAATATTCTCAGCTGTGGCCTCTGGGCCGGAGCCACGGTGCATCTGTTCGCCAAATTCGATATTCCCAAAATCACCGATGAAGTCATCGCCGGTACCTATAATGTGTTCATGGCGGTGCCCACCATCTATGTGAAGCTGATCCAGTATTTTGAAAGCATCGATGCCGAACGGGTCATCAGGATCTGTGATGGCTTTCGGGCCATGCGACTGAATATTTCCGGCTCCGCGGCCTGCCCGGTGAAACTGTTCAATCAATGGCAGGAACTCACTGGGCAGGTGTTGCTGGAACGCTATGGCATGACCGAGATCGGCATGGGCATTTCCAACCCCTATGACGGCGAGCGCCGGGCCGGCTATGTGGGTCAACCGCTGCCGGGAGTTCAGTGCCAGCTCTTCAATGAAGACAACGAGCCGGTTAGCGAAGAAGGCACAGCCGGCGAGATTCGCATCAAGGGTGACAATGTCTTCCTGGAATACTGGGACAATGAAAAAGCCACCCGCGAAAGCTTTAAGGATGACTGGTTCTGTACCGGTGACGTGGCCGTGGTGGAAGATGGCTATTACCGCATCATGGGCCGTTCCTCGGTGGACATCATCAAGTCTGGCGGCTACAAGCTGTCGGCCCTGGAAATTGAAGGTGTGCTCCTGACCCATGAGGCCATTGCCGAAGTGGCGGTAATCGGCGTGGAGGATGAGACCTGGGGCGAAGCCGTAGTCGCCGTCATCGGCCTCAGGGACGGCGCCAGCCTGGATTATGATGAACTCAAGAGCTGGTGCGACGGCAAGATGTCCGCCTACAAGATTCCCAAGGCCATCAAGATCGTCGATGCCCTGCCCCGCAATGCCATGGGCAAGGTGACCAAACCGGCACTGAAGGAACTGCTCTGATCGAATCCGGCAAGGCGCGCTGACCCACCAGCCAGGTCGGTCAGCGCCGGCCGGATTCCCCCCTGAATTGATGCGCAATCACAAGCCGCCGTGCGTTTAGGCGCCACAAGCTTTAAAATAGCGCCATCGATTCACCTTCAAGAAGAGTCTTCAGTCCTTTGAAAACCGAATTTTTGGGCAAAACCCTGTCCGGCCCCTTCACTATCCCTTCCGGGATCGTTACCTGCTCCGCCAATATCATCCAACGGTTCTTCGATACCATGCCCGAGGTGGGTGTGCTTACTACCAAGAGTATTGGTCCCGAGCCACGCCTGGGCTATCGCGAACCCATTCTGACCCAGTATGAGCCCGGTCATTTCACCAATGCCGTTGGCTTGACCAATCCCGGCGCTGACAAGTCGGCCGAGTTGCTGGCGGAACTCACCATTCCCGAGGACCGCTTTCTGCTGATTTCCATCTTCGGCGGCAGTGTTGAGGAATATGTGGAGGTGGCCAAAAAGCTGGCGCCCTACGGTGATGGCCTGGAGCTGAATCTGTCCTGCCCCCATGCCAAGGGCTATGGCATGGCCATGGGTCAGGATCCGGATCTGGTGAAGGAGATTGTGGCCTCGGTGAAGGCCGCCGTGGACATTCCGGTAATTCCGAAACTGACTCCCAATGTACCCAATATCGAGGACATTGCCCGGGCCGCCGCAGTGGGCGGCGCTGATGCCATCTGTGCCATCAACACCATGGGCCCGGAATGTTTCACCGCCCACGGTCATCCCATTCTCAGTAATGAGAAAGGAGGCCTGTCTGGCAAGGGCATCCTGCCCCGGGCGCTGGAATGTGTCGAAGCTATCAAAGCCAGTGTGGATATTCCCATTATTGCCTGCGGGGGTATTTCCAGCGCCGCCAATGTGCGGGATTTCCAGCAGGCCGGCGCCACGGTGATCGGTATCGGCTCGGCCCTGATTGGCCTCACCACCGCCGAGATTGGCCACTATTTCCGCGTCCTCAGCCAGGACCTTGAAGACGGACAGGAGAATGCCGAAGCCCTGGTGCGCTATGACGTCGACATGTCTTTCAAGCCGGTAACCCTGCTGAAGACCAAACGGGTCACCGATGATATCTGCATCCTCAGCTTCAAGGAGAAGGTGGCGGTGGAAGCAGGCCAGTTTATTTTCCTGTGGATTCCGGGCCTGGGAGAGAAGCCTTTCTCTGCCCTGACCGATGATCCTTTCTCACTGGTGGTAATCGATCTGGGCCAATTCACCCATGCCTGTATGGAACTGCAACCGGGAGTGGAAGCCTATGTGCGCGGCCCCCATGGCAATCCGGTGCAGCCCGATGACGATGCCCGTCTGATGTGCGTGGCTGGCGGCACCGGTCTGGCGGCGGTCTACCAGATTGCCCGGGATCACGGCAATGCCGAAATCTTCATGGGTGCCCGCAGTGCCGAGCGCCTGTACTTCATGGATGAATGCGCCCAGATCGGCGACTTGCATATTGCCACCGACGACGGTAGCGAAGGCTTTCATGGCCTGGTTACGGAATTGCTGGAGCAGCGCCTCAAGCAGTTATCGGCAGCCGAGCTGGAAAATCTGGTGTTTTACAATTGCGGGCCCGGCCCCATGGTGCGTGCCGCCGAGGCGGTGCAACGCAAGTACTGCGGGCCGGAGCAGATTTACAACGCCATCGATTACTGGACCAAATGTGGTGTCGGTATCTGCGGTGCCTGTGATGCCCCGGATGGCCGCCGACTCTGTGTGGACGGCCCCTTCCTGGATGCCGCCGACAGCAGCAAGCTCAGCGCCTGAACCGGGATTCAGACCCTGGAAGCTAGAAGCCCGGCTTGATTCCGGCGATGGCAAAGATCGCCAGAATGGTGGCCAGTGCGGCAATGAAAAAGACTGTGCGTGCCTGTTTGGTCTTGCCGCGCTTGAGGGCGAATATCCCCAGCACGATATAAACCACCAGCAGCAGTACCTTCAGAGTGACCCAGCCCACCACAAAAGGATAGAAGCCGGTCAGAATGGCCAGCATGATGGCGGTCAGCAATAACAGGCTGTCATTGATATGGGGCAGAATGCGGACCGGCTTTTTCTGCAGCATGGGCGATTCCTTCAGCATCCAGAAACCCCGGAGCGAGAAACCCAGCAGAGATAAAACCGCGAATGTGACGTGCAGATGTTTGAGTATGATGTAGGTATTCATGGGGTCGCTATGCTACACCGGTTACCGGCATAACTGAATCACTGTTGCCTTTTTTATCGTTCTTGCGCCCGCGTCGGGATAAAGCGCCAGCCCTTCGGGTTACAAGCCGCCAGAGTGCATTTCGCGCAGTCTGAATTGGTGCTCTAATAGGGCCCTCAAGCCGCGATTGGCATCGCGATCATAACAACAACCCAGGGGGGAACCATGTTGAAATCACTGAAAGGGCTGCTCGCCCTCTGCCTGGCGCTGAGCCTGGCTCTGCCCGGCAGTCTTGTCCTTGCCGATATCGACCAGGCAAGCCTGGATGCTGCCAAAGCCGACCTGCAAGCGCGTATCGATGCGAACAAACTCTCCGGTGCGGTACTGATGGTGGCCCAGGATGGCGAAGTGCTGATGCATGAAGCACTGGGCTATCAGACGGTGGAAGATGAAGTGCCCATGAGCACTGACAGCATCTTTCGTATTTTTTCCATGACCAAACCGGTCACCGGCACTGCCCTGATGATGCTCTATGACGAAGGCCTGTTTGAGCTGGACGATCCGGTCGAACAACATTTGCCGGAACTGGCGGGCATGCAGGTGTTTGTGTCCCAGAACGAAGACGGCAGTTGGGAAACCGAGCCCGCCGATCATCCCATGACCGTGCGGGAGCTGATGAGCCATACTGGTGGTCTGCTCTATACGCCGCCCCTGTCCAATGGCCCCATCGCCATGGCCTATGCCGAGGCAGGCATCATGAATCTGCCGGAGGTTACTTTGGCTGAATCCATGCCCGCTCTGGCGGACATTCCTCTGGCCTATCAACCTGGCAGCCAGTGGGTCTACAGTATCTCGGTGGATGTGCAGGGCTATATGGTGGAGCGTCTGTCGGGCCAGCCTTTCGATGAATTCCTCAGGGAGCGTTTGTTCGAACCCCTGGGCATGGAAGACACCGGTTTCTATGTGCAGCCGGAAGACGCCGACCGCCTCGCCGGCCAGTACCGACCGACGGAGGATGGCAGTCTGCAACGGACCGATACCGGTGCCTTTCTGCAAGCCCCGAAATTTCTCTCCGGTGGCGGCGGCCTCACTTCCACCGCAGCGGACTATATGAAGTTTGCCCAGATGCATCTGAATGGGGGTGAACTGGACGGAGTACGGATTCTGTCAGAAGAAGCGGTGCAGTTGATGCGCAGCAATCAGTTGCCTGAAGGTGTGCCCAATATCGGCCAACTCTACCCGGGCAATGTGTTCGGCCTGGATTTTGCCATCGTCGAAAACCCGGACGCCTATCAGGGAGCCTCTGCAGGCACACACTGGTGGTGGGGGATCGCCGGGTCCTGGTTCTGGATCGACCCGGTTGAGGACATCGTTTTCATCGGCATGATCCAGAATGATGATATTCTCTATTCCCTACAGGTACATGGCGCCGCCCGGGCTGCCATTTACCGATAGACAAAAACGGGTCCACAGCGACCATCAACCAAGCTGGGCCCTGGCCCGGCTTTTTTATGCCCGGCAGGCAGACTTGATCAAGCTCAAGACCCTGCCGGGCTACCATGGCTAAGATGAAAGGATGAGCAAGGAGAACATTTATGTATAACAAAATTCTGGTAGCCATCGATTTTTCAGACAGTAGCCCGATGGTCATTGAACGTGCCCTGGAACTGGCCGGCGACGCTGCGAAGCTGCAACTGGTACATGGCGTTGAGCCGATCCCCACCGTTTGGGGCATGGAATCCTATGCCATGGACCCCACCGAGCTGCAGGAAAAGATCCTGGCCAGTGCAGGCGAGAGCCTGGCGGAGTTGGCGGGCAAATTTGGACTCAAGGACGATCAGCAACATATTGTGCTGGGTTCACCGGCAACAGAAATTCGTGTCCTGCAGGAAAAACTCGGCGCCGATGCCATCGTCATCGGCAGCCATGGCCATGCGGGCTGGAAACTGATTTTGGGTTCCACTGCCAACAAACTGCTGCACGGCGCCAAGTGTGACGTGCTGACTGTTTTTGTAGGAAAGGATTAAGTAGACTGCCATTAGTCCTGTCAGCAGAAGGGAATTATCGTGCGCCCGGTCTTCTTTGTTCTTGCCCTACTGGGCCTGAGTTTTGTTCCTGTCAGTTTATTTGCCCAGACCTCTTCGCTTTGGACGCTGTCCCAAACACCAGTATCCGGTCCGGCGCTGCCATCACTGGTAGACCCTGAGCTGCTGTCCAGCAGTACCGCCCTGCAAGTGAATGCCGGAGTGCTGGATAGCCTGCTTCCTGGCCAGCGTTATAGCCTTGCCGTTGCCGCCGGGCAGGAAGCTGAACTCACCGTGCATTCGCGCGAGCGCTTTGCCAATGGCGACCGCAGCTGGTTATTGCGTGGCAGCAATGACATGCAACTGGTGCTCACCGCCAGCCCGAGCGTACTGCAAGGCAAACTGCAACTGGCCGGCAGCAAATATGACCTGAAGGCCGTCAGGCAAGCCGGACAATCAGAATTCGCCGGCTGGCTGTATTCCTATCGAGCGGATCTGCAAATCAGGCCCCATGACCTGGCCGGTGTTGATCTGGCCCAGACCGGCAAATTCCGTGATGTGCTGGCCCTGTCTGATTCTGATGTCAGCATTGAACAAACATTGTCCGATGAATACCCCAACGTGGGGGATTTGCTCACCGTGGATGTCAGCGTCCGCAACAATCTGTCCAGCAGCATCAGCAATGAAGAAGTCACGGTTTACTTTATTCTCGAAGACAGCTCTCTGGTGTCACTGGACAGCCCCTGCAACAGCAGTTCCAGCAGCGGCCAGCCCACGATCGAATGCCTGATCCCGGCGCTGGCACCCGGCGCCAGCTTTGAATTCAGCTATACCGTGCGCCTCAATGACAGCGCCTACCCCTTTACTTCCAGCGCCGTATTTGTCGGTGACGTATTCGATGCCAATGACCATGTCAGGGACGATGCCTTTATCTATGCCCTGAAAGATACCCTCAGCGACAGCGACAGTGATGGCATTTCGGACTTCAATGAGGCGCTGAGCCTGACTGACCCACTGGACTTCAACTCACGGATCGCGGATGAAGACCTGCCGGTTATCGATCTGATGTTTCTGTATACCGACCGCTTTGCGGCGGAGCTGGATCAGTTATCTGCCGAAACCGAAATCAATCACCTGGTAGCCACCACCAACAGTTACTATCTGAACAGTGGCGCTCTGGTTCGCTTCCGGCCAATCTACTATGGCCAGGTCAACTATGACCTGCAGGATTCCCTCGACGGGGCATTCACCGCCCTGCAGTCATCACAGGGTGTGTTTGCCGATACCCTGAGCCTGCGCGACCAACTGGGTGCAGATATTGTGGTTTTGATAGACGGCAAAATAGGCTCCGAGAATTCCTGCGGGCTGGGTTCCTTGCCCGGTCGCGGTTTCAATGGTGAACTGTTTCACCCCTATGGTTATTCCTCGGACCTGTTTGTCACCCTGTATGCACCGGGCTTCGATCAGAATGGTGGCTGCGATGAAGAGACGCTGGCCCATGAACTGGGACACAACCTCGGTCTGGCACACTCCCGGCGTGACAGCGGCGCCCAGGGCGCCCTCAACTGGGCCCACGGCTATGGTATTGACGGCCAGTTTTCCACCATCATGGCCTATGCCAGTCGCTTTCCCGGCGCGGAAAACCTGCCCCTGTTCTCCACACCGGACAGTACCGAATGTAATGGCCTTGCCTGTGGTGTCAGCCGCGATGATCTGGAACAGGGCGCCGATGCCGTGCATGCCATCAACCACAGTCGCTTCCAGGTAGCTGCCATACGGGATTCGCGAGTGCTGGATGTTGCGAGTCTGGACCCTGAACAGCCGAGCGCGCTGTTGATGTTCGGTGGCGCTTCCAGCAATGGCGTCGACAAGAGCAGCTTTGCGCCCAGTGAGAGCATCGATGTAAACGCCACCCTCACGATCCCCGGCGAGCATGTGGGTGAAACGGGCAATACCTATGTGGTAATCGCTGTGGCAGGAGCGGGGCTTTTCTATGTTGACAGTGATGGCGCCTACCAGAGCTGGAACGGTGAATTCGCAACCCTGGGCAGCTATAGCGGTGAGCGAGCCCTGAACAGCACGGAGGAGCTGACGGCGTTCAGCAATTTCGTCCCGGCAAGTTTTACTGTTTCAGGAATCTCGGTGCAGGTGTTCTTTGCCTACTCGGTCAGCGAGCCTTACAGCTTCGTCTACAGCAGCGAAGGCATCTCTTTCTCGATTCAGTAGCTGTCTGGCGCTTCACTTTGATCCGGTCCCCGGCCGGCGGCATCCCGCCCACGGCGCAGCGCTTCGGCCGCTCTGCCGGACAGGCCACCATCCAGACCCACGGTGACAAAACGGAAACCCTGTTGCAGTCGCTCGGATACTGAATTCTGATTGGTGGTAATGGCACAGGCCACACCCTTCTCGAGACAGGCAGCCAGTACCTGTTGAATCGCTGCCTCGACCTCCGGCGCCGAGGCGCTGGCAAAACCCATGTCGGCACTGAGATCCGCCGGGCCGATGAAAATAACGCCAATGCCTGGCACTGACAGTATCTCGTCGATATTTTCCACGCCCTCACGGGTTTCTATCTGGATGATGGCCAGCAACTCACCATCCGGGTCCAGCGGCCAGACATCGGCTCGCCGGTTATAGTCATTAACTCCCCAGTACCAGACAGCATTGGACGGGTTCCTGCCCCGCAGGCCACGGGGCTCATAATCGGGCGCATCATTGAGCTGCGGATAGCGGCTGGCCCGCACTGCCATCTCTGCCTGCTCAGCGGTACTGATAGAGGGATACATGACCCCAAAGGCACCGACGTCCAGCACCTGCTTGGCCTGGGCCAGCAAATCCTCCTGGCCGGTGGCCGGAATGCGCACAATGGGCACCACATCCGGTTGCAGGCTGCCCTTCTCCAGCAAAGCTCTCTTGTCGGTCATACCCAGCAAAAAACTGCGAAGGCTCTCCACATCATAAGGCGCATGCTCCATGTCGATGATGACGAAATCCAGACCGGAGCGGGCCAGGGAACGGGCATTATTGAGAGAATAGTCAAAGGCCAGGATACCGAAGACCGGTTGTCCGGCTTCCAGTAACTCAATGGCCTTGTTCAGACGCAGGGGCTGCGCCTGGCTTGAGGCTGCCCAGGCCAGAGCCAGAGCGCTGAGCAGGGCTGCTTTGAACAATCGGCTCATCATAGCTGACTAGCGGGCAACCCAGGGTGGGTCAATCAGGTGGTCCGGATTGGCATCGGCCCTGGGCACAAATTTTTGGGTACGGCCGTACTGATTGTCGCCGCCGAACAGATTGCCATCGGAGTCCACCGAGAAGGTATGCACTTCCAGATAGCCATGGGGCAGATCCGGTGGCACCAGCCAGGTGTACTGGATGTTGCCTTCAAAATCGAATTTCACAAAACGCAGCGGACCCAAATCAGTGATCCAGAAACCATCGTCATTGACGATGATGTCCAGAGGCAAAGTCAGGGGCGAACCTATGGAACGCTCGAACTCGATCACGGCCGGGTCATCGGTGGTGCGAAACAGGTTCACTTCACCGCCGGAGCGGTCAGTCACCAGTATCCGACCCTCGGGTCCCACTCCCAGGGAATGAATCGTATTGAACTGGCCGGGGCCATCACCCTGACCACCGAATTCACCGAGGTAATTCATGTCCGCGTCGTAGATGATGACGCGATGGTTGTCGAGACCGTCGGCAACCAGAATGCGGCCATCGGGCAAGAAGGCCACATCCTGGGGACGGCCATAATGGGTGGCATCATTGCCTGGCACGCCTTTTTCACCGTAGGTCGCCAGCACTTCACTGCCATCATTGCTGATGACATAGATCTGGTGAAAGGTTTCGTTTACCAGCCAGATCTTGCGCTCCGGATCATAGGGATTGATTCGGACCCGATGAGGCCCGGGACCTTCTGATCCTTCACAGAGGTAATCCAGGTGGGTCCATATCTCGGTCGGCTCACCATCGCCATTGACTGTATAAAGGCAATTTTGCCAGGTACGGCGATTGGCATCGGTCAATACATTGATGCCGATTGAACCGGCAAAGCCCTGATACTCATCCGGCAGCGGAAAGGGCAGTACTGTTTCGCCCCGCTGGGCAATGATGATGCGATCCGGGCTTTCCGCCCAGACCCCGGAATTGCCTCCAAATGCAAAACCATCCTCCTGGAAAACATCCGCCCAGAAAGGCACCACATCATAGGGGCTCTCGCCAATTGGGCCGCGGGCATTACCCTGAGCATGGAGTGAAACAGGAAGGCTGACAGAAAGTGCCGCCGCAATTGCAGCGAAGACGGCTGAAGTGCGCATGAGAACTGGTCTCCTAGAGCGGATCCTGGGGGATCTTGTTATTTTAATTGCGCCTATCATTGCATAACCCCGAATCGATGCAAGTCACAATCAGTGTCAGAACAGGCCGGAAGTGGCGGGATTCGGGTTGAATGCGTTGCATTCATGCTGATTTTGATGTGTTTTTTCGCTACAGTCGGGGCATTGCATGCTATTGGAATACCACTATGAAAACGTTTATTCGTATTCTGCCAGGCACCCCGTTTGCCTTGCTGCTGGGACTGCTCAGCGCCCTGCCGGCTTTCGCTCAGGATAATGCCGAAGAGGGAGAAGTTGTGGTGATTGGCGAACTGAATCGCGCCGAGGTGACTCAATTCATAGAGGAAGCCGAAGACCAGCTCTATGCCATCTTCAACGCCAATAATGATGACGATCGCTTCGATATCGAATGCGGCGATTTCACCCCCACCGGTTCGCACATCAAACGGCGGGTCTGTGAGCCGCGCTTCATGACTGAGGCCAGGGCCGAGAATGTCACCGACAGTCGCTTTACCGATCAGACCCTGCTCACTGACACTGGCCTGCGCGCCGATCAGCAGGCCAACTACGAAGAATTGCAGGAAAAAATGGAAGAGCTAAGCAGAAACAATGCCCAGTTTCGGGAAATCGCCGGCATTCTGCAGCAGTTGCGTGCCCGCCTGGCTCAACTCACCGACTGATCTGAATTCCCGGCAGCCGGCTTGCTGCTGTCCTCGACGGCAGCAAGTTCAGACATCTTCACCACCGAGTCATGCATTTTCTGCAAGGTCTCCTGGAAGCGGCGCGCGTCTTCCGAACCGGTATCCTTGGCGATAGCCGCATTGTTCAGTTCTCGAATCAGATCAATCATGCGATCGCCTTCCTCCCGCAGCCGCAGATAGCGCCGCTCACTGGGAAACAGTTTGGAGGACAGGCCCCAGACACCGGCTTCCATAATCAGGACTCCGATCAAGGCCAGGGGCAACTGGGCACGAATATCCAGTGAACCACCCAGTATCACAGCCGAAAAAATCAGCCCGATACCCAGGCCAGTCAGGGCAATATCTATATTGCGGCGCAGATTCCTTTTCAATTTTCTTCTCCTTTGGCTTGCCGGACAGCTCGGCTTTCAGACTGAGCAGTCACAAACCGGCCTGAAACTACTAACGCGGAAAATGCTAACCCCGCCGGCAGATCATGTACAGCACTGATTAGTCGGGCACATCAATCTGCAATTCGCTGCTGTACAGCAGGGCCCTGTCTCTTTCTTTGGCCGATTGCAGAACCACATCCATATCCGGGCCGGCCGAGCCGGTAAAAACGATACGACCGTTCACTGACACCATCACCGGGTCAGACAGGTTTAGCTGGCGCGGGATCAGCAACAGGGTGAACTGCTCAACGCCATAGGCTGTTACATTAAATACATTGTCATTCCGGTTTACCCGCAACAGACTCGGCCGACCTTCTTCTTCCAGTGCATCAACGCGGATCCAGTGATTGCGATTAAAGCGCTCGGCGCTGTCGGAAACCCACTGTATTTCTGCCGGGAAAGGCTGACGCGGATTGGCAGTCTTGAATGCCTCAATAGCCTCCTGCTCTTCAGGCAGCCACTGGGTGTTATGCCCACCGCCCTCGATTACCCGAAAGCGATGATTGACCTCTTCCTGTTCAAGAATCTCGATAAACGATTGCAGGGACGCCGCCGGGTAAAGTGGATCCTCTTCGCCGTTAACGATATAGATGGCCTTACCCATGAGGTTTTCAAAATAGAGGCGGTAGCCGCCACCGCTCTGGGGGCTTCTCAGGACGCCGGGGTGACCAATATAGGCAAAAAAAGCGGCCCACTCGGTGGGCTGTTTAAAGGCGAAGAACCAGGCGCCAGTGCCACCATCAGAAACACCGGTCAGGGTCACGCGGTTGTCATCCACATTGTAGAGACGACGCACTTCCCGCAGGATTTCCGTCAGATTCTCTGCCTGCCGTTCATGCCACCAGAAAGCCTCGTTCCAGGCCGCCGGCACCACCACCAGGCGATCTTCCTGCTGCAGGCTTTCATAGCCACTGCGCCACAGAGAAGTACCCTCCTCCTGTTTGGGCCGGCCGACACCGCCATGTAACATGAACTCCACCGGATAGGATCGGCTGGCATCATAGGATTCGGGCACCAGGATCACCCAGGGGTAGCTGATGCCTTCCGCTGACACCCGTTCTTTTTCAACAATGCCGGTGGCAACCGACGACGAAAATTCAGGGCCCAGCGCGAACCAGCGATAAAGCGTGCCCGCATCACCGGCCCGCTCTTTTAATTGTTCGGCCAGTTGCTGCTGTTCCTGTTCAGTCTCTGCCTGCCAGTAATCAGTAATCAACTGCCTCGGAACGTCTTCGGCAGCCTGTACCTGAAGGACAATTGCAGTCAGCAGTGCGACCAGGCCTGTTGCTTTACGAATCACGGCGTTTCTCCACCCAATTTCATGTCAATTGTGCCCATTGCCCGGGACGCGAACTCATCCTTGGGACAGGTTCTGCAGCCTGGGTGCTCGGGAAAGCACTGAGCATAAGAGCCTTGACCGCCAATGTCCACGCCGCTGCCGCCCGGTTGTAACGGATTTTCCAGCGCTATGCGTATAAACTGCAATCAGGGTTTGACCTGCTTCCCCGACTTTTCCTATTGTTGGCCTATGTTGTTGCCCGTTACTCACACACACACTCGCTTGCCCCTGCTGTTGTTGCTGCTGTTGTTTTTTAGTAGCACGGAACTGCTGGCCCAGGATGATTTACCGGTGCTCGACCTGAATCGCCCCCTGCGGCTGGATTTTTCGGGGTCCTGGGAAAAAGACTTTGGCCGTAGCGACAAATGGGAAGACGAACTGGGTCGCATGATGCGGATTCGTCAGGAACAGGCGGCACTGCAACAGGCAGGCCTGGGGGGAGGTGGCGGTCCGGCGGTGTCGGTGGGCAATCTCAATCTGGGTGGCGGTCGAGGCGGTGCCAATATCGTGGATATGGCGCGGCTGGCAGAATATATCTCCCGTCAGACCACATTGAATATCGTCCAGACCCGTGACCATATCCGTATCGAGCGGCGGGGTGAGGCTCCCCTGATCTGCGCGCTGGAGGATGGTCCGATGGAATCCTTCAGCAGCCCCCATGGCAGTGAATATTGCGGCTGGGATCAGCAACAACTGGTCTTTGTAATCAATCTGCCCGGTGAACTGGAAATTCGTCACCGCTTCAGTGTTTCAGCCGATCGTGAGAACCTGCAGATGCTGACCAGTGTCAGCAGTGCCGGCTCCGCCCCTTTTAATCTGCGTCAGGCTTTCTATCGCTATGATGCCCCGGCAGAGTCCTTCGACTGCGTGCTGACATTAAGCCGCGGGCGGGTTTGCAGTCAGGTAACGCCACTGCCATGAGTCAGTTTCGCCATTTAATTCTTGCCGTGCTTGCCCTGCTGCTCAGCCATTGCGGCAGCAGCCCTGCCCCCGAATTCGAACCCCGACAACCGGAGCCCGGTCTGGGCACGGTGGAATTGCAACAGGGCTCGGGCCCGGCTTCGGATTCGCCGCTACTGGATATTGGCGTGATCGTGTTCGCCAGCGCTTCCCGGCCGAATGAGACTGAAAACTTTGGCGAATCGGTCTTCAGTGAAGTACGCGATAATGAGAGACACCTGCTGCCTTACAAGCTGCGTCAGGCGCTGGTCGATTCCAATCACTGGGGTGCTGTTCGGGTACTGCCGGCTGCCGACCCGTCAGTTGATTTGCTGATTCATGGCACCGTGCTGATCTCGGACGGTAATGAACTGGAACTGGCCATCAAGGCCAGTGACAGCAGTGGCCGGCTCTGGCTCGACAAGAGCTATCGGGATGTTGCCGATGAAGCAGATTACCCGGAATCCCGGGATCTGCGGCGCTATACACCGGCAGAAATGGCCGCCAGCACCGATCCCTTCGCCGATCTTTACCGGCAGATTGCCAATGAACTGTTGCAGCAGGCCAGTCTGCTTTCCACCCGACAGCTCAGGGAAATCCGCGAAGTTTCCCTGCTCAGCTATGCCAATGATCTTTCACCCCAGTCTTTTGGCCATATGCTGGCTACCGACAGCGAAGGCAGGGTGAGAGTAGCCAGCCTGCCCGCCGACAATGACCCCATGCTGGCCCGGGTGATGGATATGCGCCAGCGTCATCATCTTTTTATCGATACGGTGGATGAATATTACGAGGCCCTGCACGAGGAAATGCGTTCGCCCTATCTGATCTGGCGGCGCTATTCCTTCGATCAGGACCTGGCCGAGCAGCGCGCCCTGGAACGCGGTGCCGATCAGAGCAAATACAGTTCAAGCAATGGCTATCTGACCCTGACCCAACGCTATGATCGCTATCGCTGGGCCAAGATTTATGAACAGGAGTATCAGGAACTGGCAGCAGGTTTTAACCGCGAGGCGGCGCCGGCGATTCTTGAACTGAACCGCCAGGTGCATGGACTGAATGGCACCATGGAAGAACAATACGGCCAGTGGCGCCGCATTCTGCGTGAGCTGTTCTCGCTTGAAACCGGGTCTTAGCCCGGGGGCCGCCGTCAGTGGGCAACCGTAAAGGCTCTCAGAGCCCCTGGCTCGCCATGTGATACAGCCCCCAGAAGGCTACTGCAGTGACAACAGGAGTAAACATCAGGTAGACCATCGCTTTGACGCGTACCATACCATCCTCCTCAGGATTGATCGTGATTTCTATTCCAGTTCCACTATAGCCTAATTTGCACCATTACGGGGCCACTGCGACACTTTGTCGCAGCCTGGGCTCGCCCTGTCGGGCAGCGGCAGTTAATAGCCAGCAATGACGCTGATTGGCCGGTCGCAATGAAAGTGTTAGATTAAAGCCAACCGGCCGAGGCCGGTGAGGCAAGCACAGTCCGGTCCCTTCAAAAACAATCAATAATAATCCAGAGGCCTATCATGACCGAGTCCATGACTGAACCCGATCCCACCACCCCAGGGCCCAATTGGAAATTGCTGATTGGCGGCAGCCTGCTTGCCCTGGTCCTGCTGGCCAGTCTTGGCTTCCTGGTTTATTCGAGTATCTGCCCCTGCGAGCGTACCCCCGGCGGTTTCCTGTTTGGCGACAGAGTCGATGAACCGGTGCAGGACTGGAGCTTCGCCAATGATGTGCCGCTCTGCCAGTTACAGATTTATGATGGCCTGCGCCCCCATTCGGTAAACCTCAACTGCATGTCCACACCCGCCGGCGAGTTGTATCTGAGTTGCTCAGTGTGTACGCGCAAATACTGGGCCGGCAAGGTGGGGAGCGATGAGCGCGCCGTTATGCGCCTGAATGGCGCCGTCTATCCGGTGCGACTCAATCGCGTCACGGAACCGGCGGAGATGGACCGGGCCTGGGATGCCCGGGTCAGCAAGTTACAGGTTCATGGCGGCGGCCCCTATAATCCCATTCCGGATCCGGATGCCGAGCGCCCGGACCACTGGTGGACCTTTCACGTCGAATCTCGCGCTTAGGAAAACAGACAGGAGAGCAATGATGAACAAGAAACAATTACTGTTGGGCCTTTCTCTGCTGGGCGCTGCCAGCCTGTCGCTGGCCCAGGACTCACAGCCGGACTGGGTAGATCTGGCGGTTCATAATTTTGGCGCCCCGATCAATACCATGTGGGCCGAGGGCGAGTTGTCCTTCGCCGCCGATGGCACCATGGTGTACTGCAGTGCCCGGGAAGACATGGCAGTGGCGCCGGGCGATCCCAAGGATTTGTATATAGCCACCTTCAATGCCGAAACCGGTTCCTGGAATCAACCGGTGAACATGGGCATTCCGGTTAATGCCGCTCCCGCCACTGATGTGGATCCACTACGCCGCGGTGATGACCGGGAGCCCTGGATTACTGCCGATGGCAACACCATCTATTTCAAGTCCGACCGTCTGGCTACCACCTCGCCGCGCAATAATAACGACCTGTTCGTCACCCACAAGATCAATGGAGTCTGGTCAGAACCGGAACTGATCGGCGCCCCCATCAGCACCAATGTGGGCGATGAACATTGCCCGGCCATTCTGCAGGATGGCGAAACCCTTTGCTTTGCCTCACGCCGTGAGGGGGGCTATGGCGGCTCCGATATCTGGTGTTCCAAACCCGATGGCGAGGGTAACTGGCTGGCACCGGTGAATCAGGGCCCCACAATCAATACCGCCGCTGAGGAATTTCATTTCACCCAGGACAGCAATGGCACCGTGTTTTTCACTTCCAATCGCCCCGGTGGCTTTGGTGGCATGGACATCTGGGGTGCAGAGCAGTTGGGGGAAAACAGCTGGGGTGAGGCCTTCAACCTGGGGCCACAGGTGAATACCGCCTCGGCTGATATGTGTCCCGCCCTGCCGCCGGGCGAAGCGTCCTTTAGCTGGTTTTCATCACGCCAGGATAACAGCCTCGGCAATATTGATATCTTCTGGACCAACAAGGTCAATGTAGACCGGGCCGGGCAGTAAGGGAGAAAAGCGGTTTGCAAGAGCAGCAGTGGCAGCCGGTTGACGGCAGCAGTGATATCCTGCGCGCCCAATACCGGGCCGATTTTGGTGAACCTTACGCCTTGATGCTAAAGCTGGCGGAAGATGATTATCTGGTTTACAGCCCGGGCCGTGGGCAACTGGATTCGGCTCGCAAACTGATAGCCGACGAAGCCAGAGTAATACTCCTGGCCCCTTCCATGGGTCATAGTCTGGGGCTTCGGGAATGGAGTGAAGGCTTTTCCCATTCCCGGGTGGTCTGTACCTCCGGCGCACGCAATCATCTGAGCCAGAAAACCGGCCTGCCGGTTTTTCACGACAGCCGCGAGATCAATTCCCTGCTGCCTGATCACATACGCATCGTCGATGTGCCCGATAACAGCTTTGGTGAATGCTGGCTGAGGATAGAAACGCCGGAGCGAATCTACTGGGCCGTCTGCGACTCACTGATGAATCTGCCCAGCCTGGGCGGCAATCCCCTGCTGCGGAGCCTGCTCAAATTCTATGGCCTGGGTGTGGGCCTGCATCTGCACAAACGATTCCGGCGTGGTGTCAAGGACAAAGCCGGATTTCTGCAATGGGCCCTGCAGCAGCTTGACAGAGACAAGCCACAGGTACTCATTCCCTGCCACGGTGATATCGACAATGCCAGTGATCTGGCGCAACAGCTGCGCCAGTTGCTGGAAAGAAATTTCCCCGCCTAGTCGTCCTTGCCGGCCCGGGCAGCAATCGCCTCACTGATAAACACGGCGGCGATGGCAAAGAAGCCCAGGCCAGTAATGGAAGGGGGTAGAATGCCGGCCCGCATCCCCAGGGCGATCATGACGATACCCAGAACAATCAGTAGCAGCCCGGCAATCAGTTTGATCATGGCATTAACCCAGATGCGTCTCGAACAGCACCAGGGTGCGTTGCCAGGCCCGCTCGGCCTGGGCGCGGTGATAGACCTGGGAGTCTACCGGACACCAGCCATGCAGGGTATCTTCATAGACCTCGATCTCGGCGGCAATCCCGGCATCGGCGTAGGCCTGGCGCAGGGTGTGCTTGGCATCGGGATCGGCTTCATCGTCATTTTCGTCGATGCAATGCAGCATGGCGGCATTGGTGTCAGGAATCAGCAGATGAGGACTATTGGGCTGACTGCTTGCCAGACCACCGCCATGATAAGTGGCGCCCGCGGCCAGTCGGTCCGGCACGGCAGCGACGGTGCGCATCACCATCGGCCCGCCCATGCAGTAACCGGTAGTGCCAATACCCTTGCTGGTATCCACCTGGGGCTGTTCATCAAGCCAGGCCACGAAGGCGCGAGCATCACTGAAATGCGTGTCTTCATTGAGATTGCGGGCCATGGGCAGGACCAGATTGCGAATCTCCGGATTGCCGAAACTGGCACCCCGACCCACTACCGGTGCGCGGGCATCACGGTAGAAGGGGTTGACCGTCAGCACCGCATAACCGGCGCGGGCCAGGCGTTTGCCCATTTCCCGAAAGGCAGGCCGCAGGGCCAGAATATCCGGCCACACCAGCACCGCCGCATGGGCACCCAGGCTTGGATAGGCAAAATGACAATCGGCCACGCCGTCGGGCGTGCGAATCTCGACATTGCGTTCGGTAATCGCCTGGGCATTGGCCATAGCAGGAAACATGGCGGCGATACCAGCGGCGGTGGCCAGCTTGGTAAAGTCCCGGCGGGTCATTTCCGGATGCCGGCTCAGATATTCTTCGACATCTTTCTGGGTCTTGTCGTCACACATGCTATTCTCCTTGTTGGTTTCGCTGGCCGCTTGCTGACAGCAGGAAGCGGCCCTCAATGCTCTGCAGATGTTGGTTTTACAGACTAGGGTCAAGGGCGGCAAAAGACAATACTGCTGAACGCCTTTTTAGCTGTATTTCAAGTCAGGAGCGACCGCTTACCGGAGTACCGATGCCATGAAACTACTCGCCTTCGCAGCCAGCAACAGTTCCCGCTCCATCAATAAACAACTGGTGAGCTATGCCAGCAGTCTGCTACCGGAATTCAGCACCGAGATTCTGGATATCAATGATTATGAAATGCCCCTGTTCAGTGTCGATCGCGAAGAGCGGAACGGACACCCTCCCCAGGCGAAAGAGTTTCTGGACAAGATTAAAAACGCCGATGCCCTGCTGATTTCCTTCGCCGAACATAACCACAGCTATACGGCGGCCTGGAAGAATCTTTATGACTGGTGTTCAAGAATTGAGACCAGGGTGTATCAGAACAAACCCCTGGTACTGCTGTCCACTTCACCGGGAGGACGCGGCGGCGCCAATGTACTGGCCAGCGCCGAGATGTCGGTGCCCCGCTTTGGAGGTAAAGTAAAAGCCAGCCTGTCCATACCCGCCTTCCATGACAATTTTGATTCACTCAAAGGCCGCCTGAGCAATGAGGAACTGGATAATAAACTCAAAGCCGCAGTGCGCAGCCTGCTTGACCCCTGAAACCGGACCCGAATAATGAAGAACATTCCGACAATAAGAAGAAGACGATTCCTGCAGGCATTGGCCAGTGTGGCTGGCGCCGGTGTGTTGCCCACACTGGCCCAGCAGGACAGCCCGGCACGGGTTTTTACCGTGGCGGGCACCGGTAGCCCGGGCTATGAGCCGGAACCCCGGGGCGGCGCCCCGGCCTCACAATCCCCCATCAATAATCCCTATGGAGTGGTGATCGGACCGGACAATGCCCTGTACTTTTGCGAAGTGGATAGTGGCTATATCCGCCGAATTAACGTGGCCCGTAATCTGCTCACTACCATTGCCGGTACCGGTGAGCCGGGCTATCGCCCTGAATCCCGCCTGCCTCTGGAAACGCCGTTTGCAGCGCCCCATGAGATCCGCTGGGACAGTAGCAGCAATCTCTATATTGTGGAGCGGGATAACCATACAGTGCGACGAATTGCCGGGCAGACTGGTCTGGTAACCACCCTGACCGGTAATGGCGAACCCGGCTTCGCCGGCGATGGCCGCCCGGCGGTCCTGGCGCAATTGCGCCAACCTCACAGTATCGCCTTTGATTCCCGCGGCAATCTGCTGATTTGTGATATTGGCAATCAAAGGCTGCGGCGGGTAGAGGCCGACACCGGCATTATGTCCACCCTGTCCGGCACCGGCGAAGCCCAGGCAACCCCCGACTCCGGATCACTGCAAGGCACCCCCCTGATGGGCCCGCGCTCACTGGATACTGACCGTAATGGCAATGCCTATCTGGTACTGCGGGAAGGCAATGCCGTCTATCAACTGGACCTGGGCGCGGGTCGTCTGCGCAAACTGGCGGGGAATGGTGAACGGGGCTACAGCGGTGATGGAGGCCCTGGACTCCAGGCCAGTTTCAACGGCCCCAAGGGCATCTGCTACTCGTCCGAAGACAATAGCCTGTATATTGTCGATACCGAGAACCACGTAATCCGCCGACTTGCTCTTGGCAGTGGCCAGATTGACACAGTGCTGGGCAATGGTGAGCGCGGTGACGGACCCGACGGTGATCCCGCCAACTGTCGCCTGAATCGTCCCCATGGTGTCTGTGTGGCAAATGGAGTGCTTTACGTAGGCGACAGCGAAAACCACCGTATCCGGGCACTGGTCGGCGTCGTAGGTCGCCGCCAGCAAGGCAACCAGGCATAGCCAAAGGGCCGGCGGTGGTTCACAATATCAGTGTAGACGCCCGATGCGTTCAAACGGGCTGGCAGGACAGTAGCTAAAACAGGAGAGCAAGCGTGAGTGAAGACCGAATCAAGGAATTGATGCAGGAGTTGCTGAAGGAACTGGAGGCCGATGAGGCGGTGGGCGATGACACCGTGGAAATCGCCCGCCGGCTGGAAACCGACATCCATGATCTGGTCAACCCGGAAACAGACAGCTCGGAAAACACCATCATGGACGACGCCATCGCCCTCGAGGCCAGCTTTGCCGCCCGCTATCCGGTGGCCGAACGCATTGTCCGCGAACTCATCAATAATCTGTCCCGCATCGGCATCTAGACCTCAGGGCAGGGGCTGCAGCGCAATGGGAATGGACCCTTCCCGGCTGCCTGCAAGCACTGCCATAAAACTGTCTCCCCAGGTGTATTTGGCCTGCATCAGCGCATTGATTGCAGCCGATTTCTCCGGCCTGGGCTCGGCCCGATAAGGGCGACGCTCCCCGTTTCTGGTCAACTCAATGGCCTGCGCCGATTGCAGGCGGTCAAACCAGCCAGAACCACTGGCACCAACCCGCAGATAAGCCTGTCCGCCTTCATCCACGATCCATAGCCGGGTGGTGATCATCTCCCCGGCTGCATCGGGAGCATGCAGTTCCACCACCTCGACCCGCTCTGACGCCAGGCGCTGGGCAATGAATAACAGCGTCAACAAAACCACCACGGTGCCCAACACAATCCCGAATACCTTCAGTAACTTGCTCACGTCCACTCTCCTTGCAATTCATTCCTGAATATACTTTAACGTTAAACTATTTAAAGTTAAACATTATTTTGCTAAGCTGTCCACTCTTCAATCAGCAGTCGGGACCCAGCCATGGCCAAAGCCGATCAAAGCGATCTCCTTTTCAGCTACTTCACGGAAATTGGCATCATTGCCCAGCTCAGCGCCACTATGTTTGAACGTCAGCTACCTCAGGGTCTGAGCCTGGCCCAGTTCAGCGTGCTGAACTGGTTTACCCGGGTCGATGACGAAGCCACCCCCAGCCGCCTGGCCAGGGCCTTTCAAGTCACCGGAGGTGCCATGACCAATACTCTGGGCAAGTTGCAAAGCAAGGGCCTGATCAAGGTAGAACCGGACCCGCTCAGTGGCCGCAAGAAGCGGGTGACCATGACCGAAGCGGGAAGACGCTTGCGTGAGAAGGCCATCTCGGAAGCCATGCCGCTGTTCACCGAACACCAAGCAGCAATGGACATGCAAATTATCGAAAGGCAATTGCTGGAATTGCAGGAAATCAGGCAATACCTCGATGAATACCGCTATCGTGACAGCTAATACTCAGCGCAAGGTATTACGACACCATCTGGTGGTCAGGGATTTGTCACCAATTGACAAACAATTCGGCCATTTGCAGGGTTAGAACTGACAGAAAGTCAGTCAGTTGATCCGGGTAATTTCGTTCAGACCGAAAAGAATCTGCCCGTCTGTATTCTGCACAAGACCAAAGCTCGCGGTATATTCAATTTCCGACACCGAATCTATCGCCAGCGCCCCAACCAGTAAGCGCGGAAGAATAAAAGTGCTGCTCTCCCGATCATAACTTGCATGTGCAATATTGCTGGATTTACTCGTCTCATTGATTGCCACCAACTCGAATGTGACGGGGAGTGTTTCAACAAGGCGAAACAAAATGTCATACACGATGATCTGACCCGAATCATCTTCAATGTCGATCGCTGGTATATACAAGGTCTGACTTATGGGTTCGTAGACAGCGGTCCCGGGATCAACTGGCGTACTTCCCTGCCCTCCCGGTGAAGTACCGCCGAGGGCGATCAGATTGTTGGTGAACGCTGACAGATGATTCTGCGAGCCTCTCAGCAGGTTGCTGTACACTCTGACAAGGGCAGTTGAGGTTGTCGTATCTATTGCTGTCTGCAGATCAGCAATGTCGGTTGACTCAATGATAATGGCAACATCGAGGGCTTCCAGTGAGCCCGCACTCCCTTGTGCGCTCAACTGATCATAAAGTGACTGAATCCCGGCGTCACTGAATACACCGGGAGGGTTCTGTCCTACAGGGTCAGTAATTCCAAACTGGTTCAGCATTCGCAGTACCGCATCCATATGACGCTGCTCTGATTCCGCAATAGTGGTAAACACAGGAAGCTGCGTCGCTTCGGCCAGTACCTGGTAGACATCACGGGCCAGCTTCTCTTCCTCCCGCATATAGACAAGCTGATCTATTTCCCCGGCAGCCAGTGAGGCCTGTGCAGACACCGAGGGCACATATGACAGGACAGCTGCGATCAACAGCGCAAGCAAAGCCGTCAGTTCACTGCAAACTCTGTTGTACTTCTCAATTTCAATTCCCGACCAGCGCATCTCTCCGACACTCCTTGAAACCATGATTTTTCAACATCTCTCTTTTCAGCTTACTACTGCAGTGCCTGCCGGAAATTATTTTGTATCAATAATTTCACCAGAAAATTCTGATTGCCGCGGTCATCACACTGGCAGGGACGACACAGCTCATGGGACATATGCCGCAAGACCCTGAATTCTGGTCATTTGTCTCATTAATCAGAGGCAAAATCCTCCTAAGCTGATCCTCAATATGATTGTCACAGGACAGGAGTACGATATGAACGCACCTGACAACTATTCAAAGAGCGCAAAACTCATTCACCTGGGGCTGGCTGCATTTGGTATTGCCGCATTTCTCACCGGCGAACTGGCCGAAGGCGGCGCGGCGAGTACTGGATACCTGTTACATAGTTATCTGGGTTTATCGCTGGCAGCTGTCATGCTTACCCGTCTGATAGCGGGTATGAGCAATAGTGAGCATCTTGGCTTCAGGCACTGGCACTTGTTCGGTAAAGTACAATTCCAGCAGTTAGCTGCGGATATTTCCGACCTGCTGCACTGGCGGATTCCGGAAGGAACCAGACATGGGGGTCTGGCAGGTCTGGTCCAGGCCCTGGGCCTGATGATTTTCTCCTGGATGTCGATCACCGGCACTGGAATGTACTTTATCAATGAAGCGACCCGACATGATCTGTTTGAAGTGATTGAGGAAGCACATGAGATTGGCGCCGGATTGATTCCAGTCTATCTGCTGCTCCATGTCGGCGCCGTGGCACTGCATTCTCTTGCTGGCAAGCCGGTATGGCAATATATGTTCAGGTTCCAACAGAAATAGCTTGTTATACTTGCCGCCCATGACTGAAAACACATCAAACTTCATGGGCCACATCAAGCGGCTCCTGCCAGCGTTGACCCTGGCGGGAGCTGCATTGTTTTTTGCCTACGATATCCTGATCGATTTGCTGACGGGCATCGACAGCAAGCTTCATATCACCCTTGAATTTATTGTGTTCCTGGCGATTTCCGCCGTTCTGGGCGCCGAACTGCTGCATATCAACCGCCTGAACCGGGTTATCGACTCGGAAAGGTCCAAATCGGCACGTTTGGCCGGGGAAATGATTCAGGTGATGCATTCCCAGTTCAATAAATGGGGCCTGTCAACATCAGAAGCTGAAGTGGCGCTCCTGCTCATCAAGGGCTTGTCCATGAAAGAGATTGCCGAGGTGAGGCAGGTCAAGGAAAAAACAGTCCGTACCCAATCAGCAAGCATTTATGCGAAATCCGCACAGGCGGGGAGGCACGAGTTGGCCGCCTTTTTTATTGAAGACCTGATGAGCAATATCTCAACTCCGGCAGCGGACAATGCCGGGCTCAATCAATAAAAAGCCCCGGCACCGGTGTCAGTAACGAGATACCGGTAACGGGGCTTTTTGACGAACCAGTTTAGACAAAAACAGGACGGCCGGTAGCCACAAGAGCAATCAAGCTGGATGTGGCTCACCCTCCTTGCTGTCATCCGGTTCGGGATCAGCTCACCGGCCCTGGCTTTACTGGAAAGCTGCCGGTGTCTGTTTTACATTACGACAGGGGGAGGCAGGCAATGAAGAAAATTCTTACTGCAGTGGGCACATTACTGGCTGTCTTGCTGGTCGGCGTTATCCTGTTTCTGGTCTACGCCCGTTTTCACGATGGCCCTCTGGAAATTGTTGCCGGCGGCCCCTTTCGCAGCGGCCAGCTCGGTTCCGCCCCACAGTCCTGGGATTTCCTCAGGGATCGCGACACCATCGAATTCCAGACCCTGTCACCGGCCCGCTCCCGCACCGTCTGGCTGGGGGTCCATGAAGGCCGCCTGTTCATCGTCAGCGGCTACATGAATACCGGCATCGGCGGCCTCTGGAAGCACTGGCCCTATTATCTGGAAGAGGACGATCGCATTATTCTGCGAATCGATGGCAATCTCTATGAACAGCGTCTGGAGCGCATCACCAGTGGACCGGAAATCGTGCCGGTGCTGACCGAATTCAATCGCAAATACGGCAGCGGTGAAGTGACCGATGCCAGCACCGTCACCAATGGCGATACCTGGATGTTTGAGGTCCTGCCGCGGGAATAGAAATTCTACCCTCGATCGATTACCAATCCCCGGCACTGGCCTCGGCTATAGCCAGGTACCGTGCCTTGAATCCCGACAACAGATAACCTTGTGCAATCAGGGCATCGATAGCCTGCTCGAATTGCTGCAGATAATCCTCCCGCGAGTCATAGAGAGATTCAAGGTTGGCTCTGGGATCACCGGCCTGCCGGGCAGACCCGGCATCTTCAGCGAAAGGGATATAACCGCCCAGCAAGCGCACCAGTGACTGCGGCGCACCAATTTCCTGCGAACGCAGATTCCAGGGCACAAAAGTGCCAAGTGGCACAGATGTCAGGGGCGGCAGAATGGTGGCTTCCGGTAAATCATTGTTATTGGCATCTACCGCCGGCACCAGCGCCCGGTAATAATGATCCGACTCAGTCGGGTGTTGATCAATGATTCTGTCACTCTCCCAGCGCGGTCCGTAGTTGACGTGCAGCGGTTGATACATGACAGCGGGATGATTGATCCCGGGCAGAGATCTCCAGGCCTGTGGATTAATCTCGCCGTCCAGATGGCTGGGCACCAGAGAGCCGTCGGCCAGGCGTGGATAGCGTGAAGGAGGCGGCTGCTGGCCGTCTGCAATCCAGTCAACCATGGCCACTATCAGGGATTCAGAAATGGGTGACCAGTGATTGTGATTATCGGCCAGCTGACCGCGACCGGAATCGCGCGGCAAGCCATCACGATTGACGTGTTGTGAGCCCCCAATGGTGTAGAAACGTACCTGCTCCGGCAACTCGGCATCGGCGGTTCCCTCCGGATTGGTATGGGGCAGGGAGCCGGCCCGCAGCCAGTATTCGTTGCTGGTCTGGATATGCATCACTTTGGGCAGCACCCCATCGGCCCGAGCCTGGGCCAGGACGCCATCATTACTGCCGGTATAGGGGTCCTGACTGTCGCCGTAGGTGAAGGGAAACAAATCGTTGGGATAGAGGTGATTGGAGTGCTGACCATTGGTGCGTGTGGGCATGGCAAAGCGGTTATTGAACATGCCATAACCACCACCGGAGATGATTGGCACGATGCCGTCGAACACGATACGCCCCGCCAGATCGGCATTGAAACCGTCGTGAACAAACTGGCGCAGCAAGCGGCCACTCTGGGAGATGCCCCAGGCGGCAGTGTGGTCAATGTCCGGCAGATTCATCGGGGCCAGATCCGACTCCGCTTCACCCCCGTAGCGAATCAATGACAGCATGTCCCGAATCCCGGTCATCCCTGCCCCGGCCAACACCGGATCTTTGGCCTCAAAGATCAGTTCATAGAGATAGCCCGGTTGCAGACCGCCTTGCAGTTGCAGACTGATTTGAGGTTGATTGCTGTCGGGCAGTTGCTCAAGTCGCAGGGAAAATTCACTGCGCTCAACCGGCATACGCGGGTCCGCCTGGTACAGCCGCCGGGTCAAGGTCGCATCCCTGAAATCGGCGTTGACCGGCGCATAGGCCAAATGTCCGCCGCCGGCTATATTGACCTCATTGGCGGCGCTCTCGACACTGATTTCATAGCGAACCGGGCCGGTGATGGGCTCGTCGCTACTGCCCACGATGGGCGCATGCAGACGCAAGCGACCATCACGTGCCGCAATCTCGTTGATCCAGCCAGTCACCAGATAGGTATAGCCCAATCCGCTCAGGGGGTGGGTGAGGGATTCTTCCGGCGGCAGACTACTGCCACCCCGATTATTAACGTTATAAAGCAGAACATCGCTGGCAATACTGGCATCGGGTACCAGTATTTTGAAATCGGCGCTGTATTCCACCAGGCCGTCCCCATTGACCGGGGCGTGTTGCAAATCCGTGACACTGGCATTGGCCGGGTCATCAGGGTCCAGCACAAAATGGATCAGACCATGGATTGCCTCATAGCTGAAATCCACTTCCGGCGAGCTCAGGGTTTGTCGACCTTGCACTTCAATGGCCGCGACCTGGGCATTGGCGCAGTTGAGCAGCAGCAGTGAAAGCGAACATGCACTGAACAGCGAAGACAGAAATACTTTTATTTTGATCATGACTCACCCGATAACAAGGCGGCCTCGATGCTGATCGAGCCCTTTTTATTGATGTTTTTGGCAGGCTGTTTGCGGCACTCTTAATAGCCCTCAATGGCCACCATCGGCCACTAGCGACCACGCCTGATTGGGGACTAACCGAGTGTTGAGTATTTGAGCGATGCTGTCAACGCACCGCTTATCAGCCTGCGTTCTGGCGTTCCGGCTCCAGGCCCGCCTCACTGAGCGCCAATTGCCGGCGCCGATAGAACATCGGCACCAGCGCTGTCAGCACCGAACCCAGTACCAGCAGGCCAGCACCGGCCAGAGACAACCAGCCCAGACGATCTGAATTGGGGTAGTCGGGATTGAGGGTCACAATCAACTTGAGCGTGCCAATGGTAAACAGGGGCGCCAGCGCCAGGGTGGCACTGACCTTGGAGGCATCCCAGCAATTCAATGCTTCGGCAAAACAACCATAGGCCACCAGGGTATTGAGGCAGAGAAAGGCCAGTAGCGCAAATTCGAAACCGCTCAGCCGAACTATCGAGGCCGGTTGCACAAAGGGCAGGAGTACGAAAATGGACACCACATAAATACAAAACAGAATCTGCACCGATGAATAATTTTTCAGCAGGCGTTTCTGCAGGAGCGCATAGACGGTCCAGGTAATGGCCGCCAGCACCACAATAAACACACCCACCGTTTCACTGTTATCAAGATCGCCAAAGTCCTGCAGGCGCTCATTGAAAAACAACAGCAATCCGCAAACGATCAGGCCGGTGCCCAGTTTCTGCACGGCCACAAAGGGCTCGCCATAAACCAGCACACCGCCCAGAATCAGAAACAGGGTTGTTAGCTGAATGACAGCTTCACTGGTTTCTGCATTGACAAAATTGAGACTGAAGGAAAAGAAAAAATAATTGGCGCACAAACCCAGTGCCGCAATCAGCAGCATCAGATTCACCCTGTTGCTGTTCTTTGGCAAAGGCGGAAGCTGACGCCGATAGCCTAGCCAGACCACCAGCACTACAAAGGCCACGAAAAAGCGGTACCAGACAATGGTGGTGGCATCCATGGAGTCCAGCAGCTCTTTCAGGGCGATGGGTAATACCCCCCACATCATGGCTGCAGTCAGGGACAGGAAAAAGCCAAGCAGGGGCTTGTTGACAGATTCGTTCATAAGCTTTCAGTGTGTAACAAGAACAGCCCGGCTGAGAGCGACAGCCCGGGCAAGGAATGACAGGTGACCGGACTAGCGGCCGCTGTTCTGGTAGTAGACCACGTTTCGGGTACCGGCACCGATAGCGACGATATCCATGAAACCATCGCCGTTCAGATCATCAATGGCGATGCCTGAGACGGCAATATTGCCGTCATCCAGGTCTATTCGCTGCCAGCCATCTTCAGCGCCGAGATAACGATAAATCGCCATGGTATAGGGTTCGGAGCGCCCCCCGGCGATGATTTCGTCATTGCCGTCATTATCGAGATCGGCCGCCAACAGACCATGGCCATTGCTGAATTCGGTTTCAATCACGGTTCGATCCCAGAGACTGCCCTCACCCTCGGTATACACCACCACTTCATTGCCATGCCAGGGCTCGATGGTGGCCACGAAACGGCTGGCATCGGCGAGCTGCCCCAGGTCGACTTCGCTGGAGCCAATCTGTGGACGCGGAGCATCCTGCTTGCCGCTAGCAATACGGGTCTTGCTGACCGGTGCCCCATCCCTGGCCAGTTGAAAAAGGTGCACGCCGTCAAAACTGGCGGTGAGGATGTCATCCTGCCCGTCTCCTTCCCAATCCGCCAGCTGCAGACCATGGGCCAATTGCAGGGACTCATCCAGTACAATGCCGGGCCAGCGATCCACATCCAGATCGGGCGGTATGAGATAGGCTTTCATAGGCAGATCCACTGCGTAGTCCGGTGCCGAGGCACCGTGGCCAATAATGGGCAGGTTTATCAGTTCCTGTTCACCATCGTCGTTCACGTCCCCCCATTTGATGCGATGCGAGGTGGGGATCTCGTCAATATAGTGCATGGCCCATTCCTGGTTCTGCTGAGGATCACCGGGGTTTTCCAGCCAGTGAATCAGACCGCCTTCGGTTGAATTGCCCAGGGAAAACTCACTCGCCAGCACCAGATCCAGATCACCATCACCGTCAATGTCTTTCGGAGCCGCATCGATATTGCCCTGGGCGACTGAACTGATGACATATTTCTCCCAGCCCGGATTCTTGTACCAGGCGAACTGGGCCGGATTGGTGGCCACGGCAATAATGTCCTGCAGGCCGTCACCATCCACATCGGCAATCTCGACGCCATAACCTCCCTGCATGCCTTCATCCAGCGTGGTTTTTTCAAAATCCACAAAGCCGCGCTGGGCATCGGCCACCTGACAGGCAGTAAACAGGCCACTGAACAGCAGGCAGGTTCGCAGAGAGGTTTTTTGGGCAGCTATCTTGAATGACGACATGGTTATTTCCGAGGGGTAGCTCTATCGATGAACAGAGTGCAGAACTTAATCCCATCGGGGTCGGAAAGCAAATTCCCGCCCGCTATCGGCTGCGGACTCCAGCCTCAGGAGAGCTTGATATGGCGTGAGAAGCGGGCGCTGAGAAATTCCATCTGGTCGGCCAATACATTGTGATTGGACAGATAGAGGAACTCATACTGGTTGGGTACAAAGGGAATGGCCAGTAATTGCATATTGGCCTCTTCCGGATTGCGGTCGGCCTTGCGGTTATTGCAGCGTCGGCAGGAAGTCACCACATTGGTCCACTCGTCTGCCCCACCCCGAGAAATAGGTTTGACATGGTCCCGCGACAATTCAGTCACCGGAAATTCGCCACCACAATACAGGCAGATGTTTTTGTCACGGCGGAACAGGAATTTGTTTTCCAGCGGCGGGTCGAAGCACTCGCTGTGCAATTTACCGTCGCAGGCGACGATACTGGGTAGCTTGAGGACAGATTGCCGGCCGGCGTGATTGAAACCGCCACGGATTTCCATGACAGTGTCGCCCATGGTCCAGATGACCAGATTCTTGACCAACAGCGTAGCAGTCTCTTCCCGGGTCAGCCAGCTGACCGGGACACCTGCTTTGTTGAGTCGAAGAATCTTTGCGTTCACGCTATAACCTGAGAAATCAAAGGACCAGGTAAAGATTACACAACCTTAGTATCGGCGCAATCGTTTTTGACTGAAACAGTTTTGCGACGAAAAGTCAGAAAAATACCGACTATTACAGTACTGTAAAACGCAGCGGCAGTTGCCACACTTTTCAACCATCAGACCTTGAGTGAGTTTTCCTGCCGTTGTCGGCGCTTTTCCTGCCAGCGCCGATAACCCCCATTGGAGGCCCAGTAAGCCCCTTGCAGCATCAGGGCCAGGGCGATAAAAAGCGGCCAGGTTCCTAACGGTCGTCCTCCGACCCGGAAATAGAACACGGCGTTATATTGTCGGTCCTCGGTTGGATGGTTGGCAGTGACTATACCGATATAGGTGCCGCGTTCCTGAAAATTGTAACTGGCCCGATAGAAGCCGCCCTCTTCGATACGCGGACGCTGATAAAAGACCGTCACTTCCTCAATATCCTCCATAGCCTCCACGTCTTCCCAGCCAGCATACCGGCCCAGATTGTTGACGTCCCGAATGATGCGGAAATCGATTTCCATTTCATTCAGCAGGCTATGCAGATACTCCATGACAAAGACCGAGCGGGTAACGTCGGGAATATTTTCACAGAATTCATCACTGCCACGTGCTTCCGGTTGAAACACCGTGAAATGGGCCTGCATGAATTCGATATTGATCAGGCAGCGATCGTCTTCCGCCGAGACACTGCCGTGGGCCAATAGCCGGCCCGGCAGCAGGGCCAGCAGTACCGCCATCAACCCAATAAGGCATTGAGCCGCGCCAATCGTTTGTTGCAGAGTCTTACCAGGCAATTGTGGATCCATCATAGTTGAGAAACTGACCGGATTTTTCCATATTCAGTTCATCGATTACGGCCAGCATACCCTCGACACTGGTTTTGGTATCAATCAGGGCATTGGGGCCACCCATATCGGTCTGCACCCAGCCCGGATGCAGGACCGCCGCGCTGAAACCGGCATCGGCCAGGTCCACCGCCAGACTTTTCACCACTGCGTTCAGCGCCGCTTTCGAGCTGCGATAAATATATTGACCACCACCCTGATTATCATCGATAGAGCCCATCTTGGAGCTGATATAGACCAGTTTCTTGCCACGGCCCTGACGGAAGTTGTCGATCAGCAACTGGGTCAGCAGCACCGGCGCAATACTGTTAATCAGCAACACCTCCGCCCATTCCTGGGGCTCCACATTGCCGAAACTGGCGCCCCGGGGGCCATAAACCCCGGCATTATTAATAAATACATCGATGGCCTTGCCGGCCAGGCGCTTGGGGAAATTGTTGCGGGATTCCGGGTCGCTGACATCCAGTTCGAACAATTCCAGCTTGTCGTTGTCCTGTTGCAGGGCGGTCAGGGCTTCGGCCTTGTCGATGTCCCGACAGGTGGCCAGCACCGTCTCGCCCCGGGCCAGTAATTGCTTGACGAATTCCAGGCCAATGCCGCGATTGGTTCCGGTTACCAGATAAGTTGCCATGGGATCTCCGTTGTCTACTGCTATGTGCCGGCGGCTGTCGCGTCGACAGCCGTGCCGGGGTATGAAAGAGGGGCTAATCTACAGGTCTGCCGCGACGCCGTCAAAGCCAGTTCAAGCGGCAATTTCGGGGCCGGGCGCGTCTTGTCATTATACGGGATTTGGGCCACTGCAGTTTTCTGGCGCAGCCATTTCTGCCGGATTTCGCTGCTCCCGACACTGACAGCCGCCAGTACCGGTTCTAATTCGCCGTTACCGGAGGTAAGCTGATGAATTCATTGGGTCCCCGGAATACAGCGTCAGGCAGTGACTATGAAGCATTTCATCAAGATTTTATCGATCTCCTCCTTGCTGGCAGCCTCGCTGTCGGTCTTTGGCCAGTCCGGTACCGAGACTGAGGTTGCAGCGGAGTCCAGAGAACCTCTGCAAAAAATGCAGGCACTGGAGCAACTGGCAGGCCGCTGGGAACTCTCCATGGAAGTGCTGGCTGAAGACGGCGTGACCTGGGAAGCCGCGCCTCCGCAAATCGTCGAGCTGAGCTTCCGCCACAAGGGCCTGATGCTGGCGGAACTACCAACCGACCTGTCTACCCCCGGCTTCCATATGGAAACCTATATCACCTGGGACCAGTATCGGGACGTTTACCGCAAGGTGGCTATAGACGATGTCTGGGGCATCATGGATATCTACGACGGCGTCCGTGAAGGCAACACCATCGTCTTCACCAATCTGCGCTCCGGCACCACCTTTCCCATCAGTGATACGGTCTCACGCAATTTCAGATTAACCATGGAAATCGCCAGCCCGCAGCGCAGTTTTATTGTGGACAAGTCCGATGATGGCGGGCGCAGTTGGCAACCAGCCTTCCGGCAGAGCTATCGCTTGATAGACTGAATCAGGCATGACTTGCCTGGCTTCATCCTGCCTTGCTCTATCTGGCCTTTTCTGAGTGTTGTCCTGGCGCCCCGCGATTTTTGCTGCTACGTCCCTTCTCAACAACAAAGCTTCACAAACATGCCCAGATCTCCGCTTACTCACTGGAAATATTTGTTGCCAGCATTCCCGACTGCCAGAAAAACAGACAGTGTCGCCTTGATCTCAAGGCCACTTTGGCGCAATTGATCTGAATCAACTCTTCTCTATTAAATCGTCCAAAACCCCGCCACTGCGACATCATGTCGCGCCCCTGCAGGCACTATCAGGGCGCATACTTGGAGACATCAACTGTTAATCCAAAGCGGAGACTGAATCGATGAAACACAAGTTACTTTACTGTGCTATTGCACTGACTGTTCCCGGTGCTGTATTTGCACAATCTGACCCTTCTTCACGCGTTGATCATACCCTTAGCATCGGCGTGCTGGACGTTATCGATGTATTTTATGAAAACCGCTTGCAACCAGTTGAGCAGGAATTATTGAGTGAAGCCCTGGTCACCAAACCAACCAATGACGCTGGAGCCTTGATCCGTTCAGTCAATGGTGTCACAGCAACGCGACGCGGCGGGCTGGGTTTTGAGCCCATCATTCGGGGCATGAGTCAGAATCAGCTCAATGTAATCAGCAATGGTGCTTACAGTTTCGGGGCCTGCCCCGGGCGTATGGACCCGCCAAGCACCTATGTTGGCTTCGACAGTTTTGACAGCGTTGAGGTCATCAAAGGCAACCGCTCGGTGATTTACGGCGCCGGGGGCAGTGGCGGCACGATGATCTTTGAGCACCAGCGGCCCGATCTGCAGGACGGCAATTTCACCGGCGCAGTAACCGGCTCCAGCACCAGCAATTCTGAACTCAACAGCCTGTCCGTGGATGTTGCCTTTGGCAATGAACGCAGCTTCGTACGCGTCTTTGGCGAGAACTCCGAATCTGACAATTACGAAGACGGTAATGGCCAGATTGTGTCTTCCGCCTACCAGTCCGAAGATATCGGCATCATCATTGGCAGTGATATTACTCCGGGCGACTATCTGGAGGTTTCACTGGAGCAGGGTAACGAAGACGATATTTACTATGCTGGCAACAGTATGGATGCGCCTTTCGCCGACTCCGAGTCCTATCGCCTGAAATGGGAACACACGACCCCTGTAGGTCCGCTCGACTCGATTGAACTGAACATGTATCGCACTGATGTCGTTCACCTGATGGATAACTACCGAGTGCGCCCCAGAAACTCATTGCCTAATGGCATGGCGGCAGAGTCCGAGTCGGACACCTGGGGTGGCAAGCTGATGGGCACTGTAGAACTGACGTCCACAACCATCAAGCTGGGGGCAGATTTTCGCGCCAATGACAGACAGGCAATGCTGTATATGGATCAGGGCAAAGATGGCAGCTACGACATGCTGGTGTCTCGCATGTGGCCGCATGTTGAACAACGGCATAGCGGCTTGTTCGCCGAGGTCGATCACTATCTGAGTAGTGCCGATACCCTGAGGTTGGGTCTGCGCTATGATCGATTCACCTCTGAAGCCAGGAGTGCAAGCCAGAGCGCGGGCATGATGGGCAATGCCACACCCACCAGGCTGTATCAGAATTTTTATGGCAATACTGAAACCGAATTGAACAGCAACGATCTGGGAGTTGTACTGGGCTGGACCCGGGAATTACTGGAGGGTCGTTTACTCAGCGTGAATCTCAGCCGGTCAGTGCGGACACCCGATGCCTCTGAGAATTTCATGGCTCGCAGCGCCGGAGGAAGCTTCTGGGTCGGAAACCCCACTATCAACCCGGAAACCCACAACCAGCTGGATGTCACCTTTATGCAGCGCGGCGCTGTCCTGGACTGGAGCGCCAGCGCCTACTGGAACGAAGTGGATGATTACATTGAGCGTTACCAGCAAGGCAATGCCGCCCTCTACCGCAACCAGGATGCCAGCATCCGCGGTCTGGAATTTGAAGCCGGGCGGGATTTTGGCAGCTACCTTAATGCAAGGGCGGCGCTTGCCTATACCCGCGGCGACGGTGACAACGGCGATCTGGCACGCATTTCACCTCTGGAAGCGCGCTTCATCATGGACTATACGAGAAATTCCTGGGGCGTCGGAGCAGAACTGATTGCCACTGATCGCCAGACCCACTTCAATCCGGCAGTGGATGTTGCCGATGAAACCGCAGGATACGGGGTGCTGAATCTGTATGGCCATTGGAGACCATCGCAGCAGATTACCCTGGAAGCGGGTGCAGAGAATCTGTTTGATCGCGCCTATGCCTACCATGTGAACACTGCAGCGACGGACCCGTTTGACCCCACAGCCGTGCGGGTCAATGAACCCGGCCGGCAATTCTGGCTGAAGGCCCGTTACTCATTCTAAAAGCCGGGCTCTTGTGCCGGCACCCGAAATTCGGGTGTCGGCTTTTTCATTTTCTCGCGTCCTTGCATCGGCAAGCAACAGAGACTGACTGAGCGGGCAGTCAAAATCCGTTGCTGAAGACTGCTGTTAATCAGCCTCGCCCGAATCAGTCGAAGCCCCCCCAAAAGCTCGATCAGATTTCTTGCAAGGGGATCCTGTTTTTCAGCGGCAAGCGTTGATTGAGAGTCTCCACATCGTGTTTGCAACTGCCCGCCCTCTCGATCAACTTGATCTCGCAGAGATCGCAGCGCACACATTCCTTGAAATCTATTTCTGCAGCCCTGATTGCGGCAGTGGGACAGGCTTGTTCGCACAAATGACAGACCTGACACTGGGGCACGCGCTTGATACGCAGCGGGCTCGCCAAAGAAAGCACAGCCAGTGTGGCCCCCAAAGGACAGACATAACGGCAATAGAATCGTGGAATGATGACGGCGCCCGCCAGGAACAGCACAAGTATTGCCCAGAGCGTGACCGAGGCACTGAAGAAAAACAGGGTGCCGAATGGCTCAAAATACTGGAACAGGCTGACATCACTGGCAACAACTGCCATAACGAGCAGCAGCGCCAGAAACAGATATTTAAGATACAGGGCACGGTCATGAATTGCCTGCGGCAGCGCACGTTGCCAGCGATGCGGTACAAAGCGGCCAAGCAGATCCTGCACGGCACCAAAGGGACACAAACTGGAGCAGAATACCCTGCCCCAGAGCAAGGTAGTGACAAGAGTAAACAGCAGTAACAACAATAGCGGCAGGTTATTGGTGATCTGGCTGACGCCTTGTCCAAGAGCACTGGTAAGATGGGAGATGGATAAAAACCCTCCATCGATAAAACCCAGATAGATCAGGGTAGTAACTAATACCAGCCAGCGCAGCCTTGCACTCTTGCGCAGAAACGCCGTCATCACCAACACCAGAATGACACTTAAAGCGGCCAACTTGCCCCAGGGCGTTGCCTGCCACGGCAAGTCGTTTTCAATGTCATTGGCCCAGGGTGGACCATAGCCTAGCCGGGTTAAGAAATCCGACTGCAACATCTCCCGCCGCGCAATCTCGGCTGGTGAATAGATGGGTTTGTCGTTATACAAATCAAGATTCAAACCCTTGAGTTGGTAGACAATTGCAACGCCCTCGAACTGGCCCGGCGGTCGGTATATGACCTCGACCGGCTGATTCAGGTCGACACCCTCATCCAGCACGATAGCACCTGCGTAGGCGGCATGGCCGGCAAGCGCACCTTGATCTGCACTGCCGGCGGTGACAAAGCGACGCGGGTCGACACTCTGTGGATCACCGTCACCCTGGCGCAGCGCCAGCCGCTCCATGCGGAACTGGGTTGCGGCCTCGCCCCCGACCGCCAGCAGCAGCATCTCCTGTCCACCAAAACGGGCACTGGCGTCGCGCTCGGCCCGGGCATAGTCCTCTGTACCAATCAGATACTCACCCACGACCGGTCTGCCCATATACGTCAATGACAGCTGCAAACTGCCTACGGGCATCGGGACGTCGATCTGTTCAACAACGCCACTCTCCACCATGCCGAGCCAATCCATCTGCTCAAGCTGGGCCCTGGCATTGCGCGCCCGGATACGGGCTTCTGCCGAACCCTCCTGGTAGCCAAGATAGGCTGCCGCCACGCGACGGGCCGCGTCACGTACACCCCGGCTAATGCCAAAACTGGTAATCGTGGCGCCACTGAGACCATCGATGTCATGGCGCAGTCGAAACTCATCAAGGATGGACTTGCCCGCAAATTGCTTGAGGAAGTCTGCATCGGCCACGAAATCACCCCGGGAATAGCGAAACGATTCCGTATAGTTGAGCACCTTGATACCGCTGAGTTCCAGTTCGGTATTCATGCCCACCAGCATATCCAGAGGTGCACTGTAGCCCTTGACCTCCGGTGGCAGATCACTGCTCAAAAATAGGTAGCCAATCAGTTCTTCGTTGCCAGCAGAATTTGTTCTATAGCCTTCGATTACCGGCGGGACGCCTGATTTTTCGGTGAAGCGCGCAGCGCCCGGCAACAATTCACTTAGCCAGGCCGAATCGATAACATCAGAAAAAGGTGTTCTAATTGAGGTCGCTGTCTGTTGTGCCCAACTCACCTGCCCCATCAGCAAAAGCATGGCGAAGCATGGCAGAATTAAACTGTCTCTCAATATCCGCACTATAGCGCTCCAACAACAAGTAGCAGATTATAAGCCAGAACCGCCCGGCCTTGCTGATCTGGCTCAAACGGAGGCAGGCTGTTCAAAGGCAGTACTGACAACTACGGTATACTGCAAATCCCGGTTAAAATAACTACAACAATCCAAGGAGAGATGTATGGCCAAGAAATTCCTGCCTCTGGCTGGCCTGCTGGCGAGCAGTCTCGGCATCGCCCAGAGCCCTGAAGAAATAATCGTGGTTGGGGTGGTGCCGGCTGGCGCCAGTCAGGAGTTGACCAAAGTGCCTTATCCGGTACAGACCGCCAATGCCAGTGACCTGCAGGAACTGGAGCTGTTAAGTCTGGCCGACTATCTGGAACAGGCATTTGCCTCCATCTCTCTCAATGATGCCCAGAACAATCCCCTGCAGTCCGACCTGCAATACCGTGGCTTTACTGCTTCACCATTGCTGGGCCTGGCCCAGGGCCTGTCGGTCTACCAGAACGGCGTGCGCATCAATGAACCCCTGGGTGATGCCGTGAACTGGGATCTGCTGCCACAATCGGCTATTGAATCGGTCACCCTCAGCGGCGGTGCCAATCCCCTGTATGGACTGAACAGTCTGGGTGGTGCCCTGGTGGTGGATATGAAGGACGGTTTCAGCTTCCAGGGCAGCCAGCTGGAACTCACCGGTGGTTCCTTTGGCCGGCGCCTGGCCAATCTCGAGTTCGGTGGCAATGAGGGCAGCCTGGCCTGGTATGCCAACATAGAAACCTTCGATGAAGATGGCTGGCGCGACCAGTCGGCCTCCGATGCCCTGAATTTTTACGGCAGCCTGGGCTGGCGCTCGGACAGCTCCCGGGTCAATCTCAATTATCAGTATGGCGATTCGGAACTGACCGGCAACGGTGCCTCACCGCTGGAATTACTGGCACTGCGCCGCGAAGCCATCTTTACCGGTCCCGATATTACCGCCAATGACATGAGCATGGTGAGCCTGGATTTTTCTCACCAGATAAGCTCCGCCATTGCCTTCAGTGGCAATCTCTTTCACCGCCGCAATGATACCCATGCCTTTAATGGCGATGGCTCGGAATTCAGTGTCTGCCAATTCAGTACTGGCGAGGGGCTGATCGAGGGCATTGAGGAAGACGATCTGGAAGAGCTGGGTCTGGATGATGACGATCTCTGTGGGGGGCAATTTAGCGATGCCGATGCCCTGGAGGATTATCTCAATGAAACCGCCATGATGATGGGTGAAGACGAAGAGTTTCACATCGAGGGCTTCGAAGACGATGAGCTTTCCGGCAGCGGGATTCTGGCCGATGACGCCATCAATAATATTTCTGATCGCAGCCAGGAAAGTCGCGGTGCCGACTTTCAGTGGACCTTCCGGGGAATCTGGTTTGGCCTGCCCGGCCAGCTTGTGGCGGGTGCTGCCTGGTTCCAGGGGGAATCGGATTTCAATGCCGTGCTTGAACTTAGCGAGATCGATCCGGTGACACGACTCACCAGCGGACTCGGCACCGGCACCTTTGTGGATGAAGCGGCTACTTTTATCAACACCGAGACCGAGTCACTGAGCGTCTATTTCAGTAATACCCTGGACCTGAGTGATAGCCTGGCCCTGACCCTGTCGGCCCGTGCCAATGACACCGATGTGCGCCTGAAGGATCTGTCCGGCCTGCGGCCCGAGTTAAATGGTGATCATAATTTCAGCCGCATCAATCCAGCTCTGGGACTTACCTGGCAGATCAATGATGACCATAATGTCTATGGCAATATCAGCCAGTCATCCAGAGCACCGACTCCCATCGAACTGGCCTGCAACGAAGGGGTTTTTGATCTTGCCGTCCAGTATGCGATCGAGCGCGGTGATGATCCCGATGATGTGGAGTTTGAATGTCGCCTGCCCAATGCCTTTCTGGCCGACCCGCCGCTGGAGGATGTCAAAACCCGCAGCCTGGAGCTGGGTAGTCGCGGCATGCTTGGCAACATCGCCTATTCCCTCGGCCTGTTTCATACCACCAATCGCGACGACATCCTGTTTCAGACTACTGGCCGCCAAACCGGCCTCTTTGCCAATGTGGACAAGACCCGCCGCCAGGGCCTGGAAAGCAGCCTGGCCGGCAACTGGCAGCAGCTGAACTGGCGCCTGGCTTACAGTTATATCGACACCAGCTTTGAGGATGATTTTTCCGTGCTGAGCCCCAATCACGACTTCGCCGATGATGACGGCGAAATCCAGGTTCGCAGCGGTGACAGCATCCCTGGCATACCCAAACATCAGTTCAAACTGATGAGCCAGTATCAATTCAGTGAAGCTCTTTCTGTAGGGGTTGAGATTGTCAGCAATAGCGAGCAGCATCTCCGTGGTGACGAATCCAATCAGCTCGCTGCTGTAGATGGCTGGTCCGTGGTCAATCTGCGCGGCCGCTACCGGGTAAATGAACAGTTTGAGATCTTCGCCCGGATCCAGAATGTGCTGGATGAAGACTATGAGACCTTCGGCCTGCTGGGCGAGGAGCCCAATGAGCTGGAGGTACCAATCATCGAAGACCTGAGCGTGCCGGTTTTTCTGGGTGCGGCCGCACCCCGGGCCGGGTTTGTCGGTCTGCGTTTGCGTTTCTAGACTGACAGGCAGCTGAGAAATTTGCTGTAACCAGAATGGAAGATTGGCCCCCTCTTAGTACAGGTGAGCCTCATGGCGGAAAAGAAAACCCGACAAACAACAGCCAGTGTGAACGACTTTATCGATGCACTGGACAATCAAAGGCGTCAGGAAGACAGTCGGGTACTGGTGCAGTTGATGCAATCCGTCTCCGGTGAACCGGCCCGGATGTGGGGCCCCAACATCATCGGTTTCGGCGAGCATTTTTATCGCTATGCCAATGGCAAGCAAACCAGTATCTGCAAGATTGGTTTTTCACCCCGGGTCAATGCCCTGAGTTTTTATCTGGCCGGCTTCGACGGCAAGCAGGCACTGCTGGAGAAGCTAGGCAAATATCGCAGCAGCAAGGCCTGCCTCTATATCAACAAACTGGATGATGTGAATCTTGATGTACTCAGGAAAATACTCGAAGGCGCCTGGAACAAGAATGCCCCGAGCTGCTAGCTGGCTGATCGGCCTGGTGCTGAATGTTTTCCTGCTGACTGCCCTGCAGGCCCAGACTCCACAGAACAAGGACATCAGCGAGATTGCCCGCTTTGATGCCGTGCTGGATGAAACTTCCGGCATGGCCATTCACAACGGTAGCCTTTGGACCCATAACGACTCCGGCGACGAGCCAAGAATCTTTGAGCTGGATATGGATGGCAAGATTCAGCGGCAAGTGGTCATCAGCAATGCCGACAATGTGGACTGGGAAGCCATGGCTGCCGATGCCAACTATCTCTATATCGCCGATACCGGCAATAATGCCAACACTCGCAGCACCCTGATCATCTATCGCATCAGCTGGTCAGCACTGAGCGCCAACCACACAGAGGCGGAACTGATCCGCATCGACTATGGCGATTACCGGCCTGGCAGTCCCCTGACCCATAATTTCGATGCCGAAGGCCTGACGGTGCGTGACGATGAGTTATGGTTATTCAGCAAGAACCGTGGTGATGGCAATACCCGGCTATACCGATTTCCCAAGCAACCTGGCCACTATCGCCCCCAGCCCAGCCAGACCCTGGCGGTTGATTCCCTGGTGACCGGCGCCGATATCCATCCCCAGACTGGTGATCTGATCCTGCTCAGCTCGCGCCGTCAAAGAGAGAACTTTATCTGGTGGGCTCCCACCTCCGAACAGGGGGTACAATGGCAAGAGCTGAAACTCATCCGCATCAGTCCCGCCGACCAGTGGGAAGCCATTCACTGGGGCCCGGACAATCACTGCCGCATTTTTCTCAGCCATGAAGACAATGAGCGGGGCTTCGCCGGGCTGGCTGCGATCGAGCTGCATCAGGATTGTTAAAACAAGGCGGAGATCATGGCCGACTCATCCATTCCAGAATACAGCTACGATCACTCCGGCAAGCACTACAACACTGGCCGGCGAACCGATTCCCGCATCGCCGCCCGGCTGTGGCAGCAGCTGGACCTCAGGCAGAGTATTCTCAACATCGGTGCCGGTAGTGGCTCCTACGAACCAGCCAACTGCAGTCTGGTGGCGCTGGAACCCTCAGCCATCATGCTGGCCCAGCGTAGCACCGGATCGGGCCCTGCTGTGCAAGCTGTGGCTGAGCAACTCCCGTTTGCCGACAAGGCTTTCCATCAGGTGATGACCGTACTGTCCATGCATCACTGGCCAGATCAGCAGCGCGCTTTTGAGGAAATACGACGCATCGGCAGAAGCCGCTTTGTGGCTCTCAGCTGGGACCCGGACTGTGAACCGTTCTGGCTCACCCGGGACTATTTTCCGGAAATCATCGCCATGGATCGCAAGATCTTTCCCGGGCTACAGCAGTTCCAGGACTGTTTTGCCCGTGTAGAGATTGAAACCCTGCCCATTCCCGCGGATTGTGAGGATGGCTTTTTCGCAGCCTACTGGAAAAGACCCGAGGCCTATCTGGACAAACGGGTACGCGACTGCATGTCGACTTTTGCCCGAATACAGAACCCGGACAAAGGCCTGAAGCGTCTGGCCAAAGACCTGGAAAGCGGGGCCTGGCAACAGCGCAACAGTGACTTGATGCAAAGGCAGGAACTGGACGCGGGCTATCGTCTGCTGATTGCCAGACTCGATGAGGCCTGATTCAACGTCAGGCCAACCATAACAGCCAGTATTCACTACTGAGGAATAGCAGACTTAACAGGACCGCAAATACCAGTGCTGCCATCTGCCGAGCTTCCGGCAAGCGCAACGATCTGGCTTCTTTGAGGTTCTCACAGGCGCGGGCTTGCATGAGCTGCCAGGCAGCCAGGGCAATCAATGCCAGTGACAGGCTTGCCAGCAGGGGGTACCAGGATTCCACAATCATAAGCCGACTCATCCAGGCGCCACTGACACCCAGAGTCAGCAATAACAGCGGGCCCAGGCAACAGACACTGGCCACTGCCGAAGTGGCCACGGCCCCCAGCAGCAAGCGCGAAGGCTGATGCTTTCCCGTAAGTCTGGCAGATTGGCTGGACGACTGCGGCCTGGTCACTGGGCGGTCTCTTGCTGCTGAAGTGAGGAGGGAAAGCCCACGTCGGTGGTAGCCTTGATCATGGCCTGAGGCTGAACTTCGGCAGCCGAGTATTCCACGAAGGCCTGTTCCAGCTCGTAGTCCACTTCCACAGATTTAACGCCTTTCAGAGCCCGGAGTGAGTTGCGCACGGCAACAATACATCCGGCTCAGGTCATGTTCTCTACATTGAGAACCACGGACTCAAGCACAGAGTCATTCTGCAGGCCTTCATCAGCCTGGGAAAATCCGGTAAAGGCCAACAACAAACTGAACAGGCCGATTAGCAGTACTGACCGGGATATCACATGGGTTTCTGACATGGTTGTTTTTTCTCGTTCTGGTGAAAAGTTGTTCCTGATACCTCAGGCACTGCCAGCACAGCAGGGGCAGCCGACGCCACCACTGGCAATAACCGATTCGGCTGCCTGGACATTCTGCTCCGCCGTGCGGCGCGTGGCGGCGATCACTGCGGCATCGCCGACTTGCGGTGCCGGAGGTTTGCTCGGAGCAAAGGCCTGGCCGAAATAGCCGGTATGAATCTGATACTGATGGTCGCCGATCTCGGTTTGCACCCGGATTGTGTTGCCGTCCAGCACCTGAACATTGGGCATACGCTCGCCGTCTATCTGCACCACAGCAGCGGCCGCGTCCGGGAGATTGGTGATTACCCAACTGGTGGCCCGCCCTGCTGCGCTGCGATCGGCGGCATAGGTCCCTATATGCAAGATGCCGGCATCCTTGTCATTCCAGGCGGAATGCACACCCAGGCTGGGATAATCCACCCCCTGCAGGGTTGGTGCCGTGTATTTATCCAGATGCTTGACCTTGAAGGCGTCCATCCAGCTGCCTTCAGTGATTTCATTGATCATCTGCTGGGCGGAAGCTTGTCCACGGGGCCAGGGCTCACCATTATTGAACCACCAACCGAATTTGTCCCCGTCTTCGCCAAACCAGCGCGGTTCGGAAAAGCGTTCGGCGGCTTCACGCATGCGCTCAGCCACCACATGATCACCGAGGGATTTGGCAATGGCCATACCCTGGGCACTGGGGCGAATTTCCCGGGCGGAATCGCGCCAGCCCATGACATTGGCCACCCCATCGTAGATTTGTGTGGCCAACTCCGGTGACTGTGGCAGCAGGTAAAAGGCCGTACCGGTGCCGGCTGCCGCGCCCGGGATATTGACCTTGAATTCTTCCAGGGGGTCGTAATACAGAGTCATCCATTCGATCTGTTTCTGGTCATTAATGCCCATGTAATTATCTTTCATGAACTCAACCCAGTTCTCGAAGGCGCCGTGGGCATTGGTGACTCCCAGCTGGTCCGACAGATAAATGCCCAGGCCAGCGGCGGAATTACAAAAGGGCCAGATCTTGGTGTTTTCGCAGTGGGGGCCCTCGGGACGGGAGGTGTACTGCTCATGCAAGTGCTCGACGATACGTGGCTGGGTCCACTCAAAATGCTCGTTCTCGAAGCCGGCGATCTCCCAGGGCCGCTCCCATTTGTCATCCCCGGAGACATACTTGTAGATTGTTAACAGAAGATTCAACCAGCCCCGGAAGAACAGATTACCATCGGCGCCAATGGGATCGGGTTGCAGCCCCCAGGGCTCAACGCCATTGGCAGTCCAGCCCGGAGCATCATAGTTGCCACGGACGCGTTCAGGCCAGGCTTGATAGCCAGTGGCATTCATGGCGGTATAGTTTTCCCGGTCCGGGCTGGGACCGATAAAGGTATTCCAGTCTATTGCCGCCCAGTAGGCGGTATGACGAGTCGCCAGTTCATCCAGAATGCGGGTATAGACTTCACGCCAGGCCGGCGTCTGATCCGCCATTAACATCACTGCATAGCTGGTATCCGTCAGATCAAAGCGGGGATAGCTGAGCATGGGCGCCGTCGAGTATTGGTCCCACCAGGGATGGGGACCCTCACCGTCCACGGTCCAGTCGATTTCGCCCCGGGGTAAATTGATACCCCAGGGCCGCTCTATATTTTCGCGGTAAGCCCAATCGTCCGGGGTGGTGGCTTTCTGCCAAATAAACCGCAGCCAGCCCCGGGTGCGGTCATTGTGCTGTGGCACCGGAGCCGTTGCAGTGAGGCTTGAGGCGCAGGCGCCCAGCGCGGCGCCACCCCCGACAATAGTTGAGTTGCGCAGGAAGGCGCGCCGTGATGCATTATTGGCCTGACTCATGCTTTCCCCCGCTGTTACATCAAACAGTTGTTTCCAATGCTGCGATTGACGCAGTCTCATATGCTTGATTAGTAGCGAAAATGATTGGCCATCACAAGTGAATAACAAAAACCTTCATAAATCGTCAGTTTCCAGTCATCAGCAATTACTTATGAGTACTCACTGAGTCAGGCCAGCGCCAATGCCTGGTGCATTCCAGGCAGTCTATAAGGTGATTTCATGACTTTCGGACCAGATTCGAAGCTCTTCCAGTATTTTCAATGCGCTACGGCCGAAATCGGTCAATTCATAAGTTACCGCTACAGGCCGGTCACTCACCACCTTGCGCAGCACCATGCCGTTGGCTTCCAGTTCCTTCAAGCGCTGATCGATCATTTTCTTGCTGGCACCCCCCAGCATCCGTGCCAGATCATTGAATCGTACCGGCTCGTCTTTGAGGTGGTAGATAATGGAGCCAGTCCATTTGCCTCCAATCAAACGCATTCCCTTTTCGATTGAGCAGGGCTCAGTGCAGGTATTGCTCACCTGTTTACGCCCCTTCTCATCTATTCTGATTTCTGTATCCACGTTCGCACTCCCGCAGACTGGCTGCCTGCTCCCGGATATCGGCAGCAATAAGGTTACCAAAAGTATACTAGTTGTTTTTTAATTTTAGGTAACAATAATATACCTACAAACCAATGTTTACCATCTTGTCATACTAGTCAGAGTTTCAATAGGGAGCAATATGAGCAATATCCTGATTATCAATGCCCACCATGCCTATCCTTTTTCACCGGGCAATCTGAATGCCGCCTTGATTGATCTGGCCCAGGCCAAGCTGCAGGAACTGGGTCATGCCGTCCGGGTCGTCAGCACCGACAGCGAATGGGATGTGGACACCGAACTCGGCAACCATCAATGGGCCGACAGTATTATTCTGCAGACGCCTGTCAATTGGATGGGCGTCCCCTGGACCTTCAAGAAATACATGGATGAAGTCTATACCGCGGGTATGGCTGGTGCGCTGTGCAATGGTGACGGCCGTACTGCCGAAAATCCCAAACACAACTATGGCGCCGGGGGCAGCTTGAAGGGCAAAGATTACATGCTGTCGCTGACCTTCAATGCCCCAGAAGAAGCGTTTAACGACCCTGCTGAATTCCTGTTTCAGGGCAAATCCGTGGACGATCTGTTTTTCCCCATGCATATGAACTTCCGGTTTTTCGCAATGGAGGGCAAACCCACGTTTGCCTGCTTCGACGTCATGAAAAACCCGGATACCGAAAACGATCTGCAGCGTTTTGTTGCTCATCTCGAGCAACACTTTGCCAAACCCGCAACGGACTAACAAACCTCTATCGATAACACAGGAGATACTATGTATAGCAAAAAACTACAGGCTGGCAGTGCCTTCCCTGACATAAGCGCTACTCTGCTTTCCGGCGAAACAGTAAAGCTGGCGGAGGCTGGCAACGGTGCCGACTGGAAACTGGTGGTTATCTACCGGGGCCAGCATTGCCCGCTGTGCACCCGTTATCTCAATGAGTTGGAAGGCTATGTAGATGCCCTGCGGGACGTCGGAGTCGATATCATCGCCGTTTCGGGCGATAGCAAGGAACAGCTCGAGAATCATCTGGAAAAGCTCAAGGTAAGCTTTCCTCTGGCCTGGGGTCTGAGCCAGGCGCAAATGCAGCAATTGGGACTTTATATATCAGTGCCCCGCTCGGAGCAGGAAACCGATCATAATTTTGCTGAGCCAGGCCTGTTTGTTGTCAATCAGGATGGCAATGTTCAGGTGGTAGATATTTCCAACAATCCCTTTGTACGACCAAATCTTGAAAGTTTTGTCTCTGGCATCAAATGGATTCGTGATCCCGACAATAACTATCCGATCAGGGGTACTTTCCAGTCAGAGCAGTCCTGAAACAGGCAGGCCTGAGCTTGAACAAACTCCCTGACCCAACGGGCTGTCGTCAGACGGCGTCAGCCCCGGAGTTTGGCAGGAATACAACAGACCGGCAAACTTGCAACAGCAGTAATCTTGCTGTTGTTAATGAATATTCGTGAGACCTGGCGCCTGTTAAATCATTTCCCGCCCCAGTATGCCACGCCGGACCCGATGCCCAACATCGTGCACATAGTCAGGACCAATGGATTCCAGCGTTGGCGTGCCGCTGCCTTGCATGGCGATTAATAACTCACGATTGAGCAGGTCCAATACTCGCTCGACACCGGCCTGGCCGAAGGCACCCAGGCCCCAGCAATAGGGCCGGCCGATACCAACCGCGTCGGCTCCCAGGGCCAGGGCCTTGTAGATATCGGTACCACGACGGAAGCCGCCATCAACGATTACCGGCACCCGGCCGTTCACAGCGCTGACTACATCCGGCAGACATTCGATGCTGCCGCGACCGGTTTCCACTGCCCGGCCACCATGATTGGAGACCCATACCGCATCGGCGCCATTGGCTACGGCCAGGGCTGCATCTTCCGGGGCTTCGATGCCCTTGATGATGACATTCATATTGGTGACGTCTTTCATGCGGCCAATCACATTCCAGACCAAAGCCGGATTGTTCAGTCCTACACCCTGCATATCCAGACCATCGAAAATCGGCTTCGACTGACCGGTATGACAAGTAGAGCAGACCCGGTCATCTTCACGAAACAGTTTGGACTGGGTTTCGGTATTGCGCCCACCCGGTAAATCGATAGTGAGACACACCGAGGTGGCACCCGCGGCTTCGGCTCGGCGCAGAATGGCCTCGGTATATTCCCAGCGGGTGGTGGGATAGAGCTGATGCCAGATGGGACCGCCGCGGGCCTGCACCACATCTTCAATGGCGGTGGAGGACTGGGTGGAGAGCACCATATGATGCCCCTTGGCCGCTGCCGCCCGAGCGGTGCCCAGTTCAGCCTCGGCATGATAGGCCCCCTGGCTGCCCACCGGGCACAGGAAGATGGGCGATTGGGCTTCACTGCCGAGAATATTGACGCTGGTATCAGTCTGGCTGACATCCACCAGTCGGCGCGGCTTTATCTGAAATCGGGTAAAGCCTTCGCGATTGGCCCGCAGGGTCATGTCGCTGTCGACACCGGTGTTCAGATAACCCAGATGCGCTGGCGGGATTTTGGTGGATGCCACCGCCTCCATCTCGAAGATATTGATGACATCGCTGGGGTCTGTCAGTCGTTCCCCGAGGGTTTCTTCCACTTCCTGGGCGAAGGCGGAATAACTGCTGATTAAAGGACTGGCGGCTAAAAATTTCAGGAATTCGCGGCGGTGACTCATGCTGGATTTCTCTTGTGGTTTTTTTTCAAAAAACTAACTGTCCGAGGCCAGCTTGTCCAGCGACTTTAGACAGGAATTGGCAAAGCGGAACGAAAATGCCAGAGGGAGAGTCGATCGAAGCACAAGGCACAGTGACAAGCAGCGAATGATGCCTGACACTGCCTCATGCAACCCGGGAATTGATACTGAGCCTGGCCTAGAGAAACTGCTCCAGCGCTACCGTTTTTCCATTCACGGTCAGTGCTGCGTCACTGAGATTCATATCCATCAGAAGCCGGCCGCCTTCTACGCGCAGATAGCCTTGCTGGACGGTAGGATCAACCATCTCGGCCAGTGGCGAGCGCATGACAGCGGCTTCATCCAGGGAGAGGCTGACATCAAACCCGAAGACTTCAAGAATCTGCAGCGCTTCGATACTGTCCAGCTCGCTCACATCAGGCAGACCTCGCCAGTCGATATTCAGACTGACACTGTGATCACCGTCGAAGGCATTGGCTTCTATCAGAGTGTTGAAAACCAGGCTGTTCTGCACGGCAAGCATGGCCATGTCCTGGCCGTATCCCTGCATTTGATTGACGCCAATGCTGGTATTGCCGTTTAGCGCATTCTGGAGCTCGGTAATCATACGGTAGTAGCTGCGAATCAATTCGCTATGCAGTTCGTTAATGTCCATGGTCAATGCCACTGACTGCACCGGCACCTCGGCGTCGATGCTGGCAATGTGAAAACCCTGATGGATGTCAATCTGTTGCGCTCCGGCAGCAGAAGCCTGCAGTCTGGAATCAGCGCTGACATTATCCAGCGTAAAGGGATAGGGCGCGGTACTGCTAATGGAGGGAATCATCAGCATGGCCATACTGGGCGCCAACATGTCATTCATGCGCCGGGTATTGCTGGTTACCTCAACACCGGCAAGACTCAAACTCGCCTGGCTGTCTGCATCCACGGCCTGTAAAGGCCCCATGCTGAAACGTAATTCAGCCGACATATCCGGATTGGCACGTAAAGAGCCGGTGATGCCGGCAAAACTGAGCTGCCCGGATTCATCACTGACATTCAGAGGGTCGACGGCGAGTCCCAGATGCAGGGTCTGATCCAGGTCGGCAATCATGTCGATTCGAACCTCCGGTAAAGCGACACCCAATTCTGCAACAGCCTGAGTGAGTTCGGGACTGTTCAGAGAAGGAATAATTTCGGCGTAGGCCAGCCCCAGGCGTGGACCATCAGGAGTAAACAGCAATGGGCCATGGGCAATGTCAAACTGCAGGCGTATGGCCAGATCTTCCTGTTCGGCCAGCAACACCGATCGCACATCCAGTTCTCCTTCACTGGAAAACCAACCTGTGTCGAAACGTGTTTCGGTGATCTGAAACTGACTGCGGCTCTCCGGCGGCAGCAGATTCAGCATACTGGTCATGGTGGCCTCGCGAACGCTTCTGCCAATCACCATGGGTGCGGCGGCAGCGGCGGCGGCAATCACCACAATCAGGCCCAGAACTGCAATTAATAGTCTTTTCTTCATAGCTACCGATTCCGTTAAAGGCCGCTGTCTTATCCGCTGCCGCGAAGGCTATTGGCAAACGCACCACTTGTTTTGAACATGGGATTGCTGACCTTAATCCTGGATCAGGGTAATAGTGCCAGCTTCAAAAGCCGCGCGGCAGTCGTTGGCATCTTTGCCACGGTCCTCATCGAAGCTGATGAAGGCCATACCCTCGCCTTCGAAACGGGGATCATCACATTCACCATCATTGGCATAGGCACTGCTGTTGTCGCCAAAATCGATGCCACCCGTTGCGGTCCGACGGGGCGGGGGTGGTACATAAGCGGCTGTATCGGGCATGCCTACACGACTGCGATCACCGGGATTGATGGGGCCGCCATAGACCGTGCCACTGGCAAAGATGGAACCATCCTCGAGGGTGGCGCCGTAGATATCGCCGCGGGGTGTACCTGGCGTGTAGGGTTCCGGCTCAGCAGCAGCGGCAGGTTCACTGTTTCGATTACTGCTGGTGCTTGTCGCAGAGCTGGCCATGGCAGTGCTTGCCTCTTCTGTCAGACTCACCCGACCTGCTTCAAACAGACTGCGGCAGTCATTGGCATCGCGCAGCTCACTGGCTTCGGAAGTAAACGCGGCGGCACCGGGGCCTTCAAAGCGGGGGTCATCACACTCGCCGTCATCGGCAAACATGCCGCTGTTGTCGCCAAAATTGACAGCACTGCTGTCCACTACAGCTTCACTGACTGCAGTGTCCGGATCAGAATAGGTCAAAGCCCCTGCCATATAGAGACTGCTGCAATCACTGGCATCGGTTAACTCGGCACCCTCAAAAGTGGATGCGGCCACACCAGGACCAGCAAAGCGCGGATCATCACACTCGCCATCTGCGGTAAAAGGGCCGCTGTCGTCTCCAAAATCAATACCGGTCGCCTCAAGCATGGCAGCGCGATCATAGTCCGGCGCCGTGTCGCCTCCCAGACCAAATGGCAAAGCCATGGCGGGGGCGTCATCGCCAGGTATGGCTGCAAAAGCCTGCATGAGTGCAAACATGACTTCACCAACAGGCCCGGCATCGGCCATGGCAGTGGTGCTGCTGACCGGGCTGTCGCCATCAAACAGCCCGCCACCGCCAGCAAAGGAATCCATACTGTTATTGCCGCCCAGGTTCATCTGGCCCGGTTCGGCGAGACTGATGGTGCCTGCCTCAAACTGGGCTCGGCAATCACTGGCATCCTTGAAAATATGACTGCTGCTGGAGCCAAATACCACGCCGGGACCTTCAAAACGCGGATCATCACATTCGCCATCATTGGCGAAGCCACTGCTGTCGTCACCAAAAACAATATCGCCGTTCAAATCGAAACTGGCGGCATAGATGGCATCCTCAAGTCCGATGGGTATAGCAGCCCATTCACTTTCATTGGCTTCGGTAATGGCGAGCAGGGTGGCGATGGATTCGGCACCGCCTTCGTAGCTGCCCACCCAGATCTGATAATCACCGCTCAGTGGTTGATCGAATTGAATACCGGAATTGGTGCCGCTGAGGAAAGAGCTGTCGTCATTGCAATGCCAGTCACCGGCTGGATCATTGATTACCAGAGTGATGTCCAGATCTGACAGGGCGAATACGCCCAGAGGGCTGTTACCCGCCTCATAACTGAGCCGGTAATCCGGCTGTGCAAAGCGGATATAGCCGTAGCAATCGGTGCCCAGTTCCCAGGAGCCATCCTCACCGCCTGGCGAGATTTCCACCGTGAATGGGCTGTCTGTAAACCCGGCCTGCAAGCTGGTTGAGCCGAACAACGGCTCGGCCTCCAGATTCTGCGCATGCAGTGAATTGCTCACTGGCAATGCCAGCAGGGCCAGCAGTGACGTGCTGAGCATTTTCAATGACGCAGGGATCGAAAGAGGGATGGTATCGAGCACAAGGAGATTCGATTGGCGGTGCATGGGAAATTCCTCGGAATGCCCGGTTTTATCAGATTAACGGCGAGAGAGCCGTCAACTATAGCAGTGAAGGGGCAGGTTGCCGGGAATACTGGATAGCAAAAACGCCAACCAGTTCGCACTATTTTTGCGTCTGGCCGCTGCAACTGCCTGAAAGTAAAGTCAGGTCACCGGATTTCCAGACTCAAACCGGGACGGATAATCAGCGTCGCCCGGATAAGAACTGCACTGCCTTGTCGGGAAAATCCGTAAACACACCGTCCACATCGGCATCGATATAATGCAGCTCCAACAGGCGGTCAAAACTGCCTGCATAGGCTGGCACCACTCCGTTGTCAGCACGGTAGGTGTAAGGATGCACCTGCAAGCCGGCGGCATGGGACCGTTGCACCAGCGGCGTGATGCGAATGTCTTCGGCGCTGGACTGGCGCTCGATCACCAGATTGTAGGAAGGGCCGATGCCATCCACCCAGGATGACAGGCGCTCCATGCCGTCAGCCTCGAACATCCAGGGGTAGCTGTCGGCCGAGCCGATGAGCTGGATCAGGCGAACTTCAATTCCTGCGGCGGGCAGTATCTCCTGCTTGATGGTTTCCAGCTCTTCGAATTCAAAACTCTGCAGGAACACCTTGCTGTCCTTGCTGGTGTAGCCGTATTGCTTCAACACATCGACCACAGCCGTGCTGATGTCCTTGCCTTCGGCGCGATGAAAGGCCGCCTGTTTGATTTCCGGGTAGATACCAATGTCCCTGCCAGTGGACTTATTCAGGCCCTGGATCAACTCGATTTCTTCCTGAAAGGTCGGCACCCGGAAGCTGGATTGTCCCATGGGAAAACGATCCCTGAAGCCCTGAACGCGCTCGCCGTTTTCAATGTCGAAGCCCTCGGTAGCCTGCAACTGACGCACTTCAGCCAGGCTGAAGTCGATGGCGTAATAGCGACCGTCAGCTCGGGCCCGGCCCGGGAAACGTTCAGCCACATCGGTAGTGCGATCCAGGGTAATGTCATGGAGCACGATGAGATGGTCATCGGCGGTCATCACCAGATCCTGCTCGATATAGTCTGCACCCATGGCATAGGCCATGGCCTTGGCTTCCAGGGTATGTTCCGGCAGATAGCCGCTGGCACCGCGGTGGGCTATGACAATCTTGTCGGCGGCTTGGGCGTGAGTCTGGCTGCTCATCAGGAGGCCTAGTATCAGACTGATCAGGGTTCCGGTGTTTCTCATGCCGGTGTTATTCATGATTGTATCCTGTTCTCCGCTCCGGGGTTAATCGATCATACAGTGTGGCAAAGCCCTGTTAAATCCCTGTGACAGCCGGACAGCTGTTTAGGGTACTAATTTATGCCGAGGTGGTTTAGTCTCAGGGCATTGCCAACAACAACAGCAACAAAGCAATCCAGCCGGAGGCCCCATGAAAGCATTGTCTTGCTTGATTCTCGCCTTGCTCAGCCTGTACAGCCTGACTGGCAGTGCCCAGACCTATCAGGTAGACACGGTGACCGGTCCCATTAGCGATCGCCCGATTCGCATTCTGCAGACCAATTCCGCCGGGGATGATGTCTATATCTTCAACCCAGATACCATGGAGCAGGCAGGCTATATCGAAAACCTGCCCCATAACCACGGTGCCACGGTGCACCCTGACGGCCTGTATTACTACTTCACCAACGAACACGATCATACCGTTGATGTGGTAGATACGCGCACTCTGGAACTGGTGGACCGCATCGAACTGGCCAATGGCCCCCATAATTTGTCCGCCAGCATGAGCGCACGCAAGCTCTATGTGGCCATTATCCGCGAACCCCTGATTCAGGTGATCGACATGGACAGCCACGAGATCATCAAAAATATCGAAACCGGGGGCGGTGTGCACAATACCTTTGTTACGCCCGATGGTCGCTATGCCGTGGGCGGCATGATCGGTGCCAGCGAGATCATCGCCATCGACACCCAAAGCGATGAGGTGCTCTGGGAACTGTCCATTCCTTACTCCCAGAGTCCCTTTACCGGTGGCGTTCGCCCCATTGCCTTCAGCACCAATGAGGATGGCTCCACCCGCTCCCTGCTGGTCAATGTCGGCGGCTGGCATGGGTTCTGGGAATTCGACTGGGAGACCCAGGAGTTGATGAACAAGATCAGCCCGCCCGATGACTCCTGGAGTCGGGCGGACCAGACCGCCGACGGGATTCAGAGTGCTCCCAGTCACGGCGTTGTGATTCTGCCTGACCAGAGTCAGGTCTGGCATTCCAGTCGTGCCACCTCTCACATTTATGGCTACAGTTTTCCCGATTATGAATATCTGGGCCGTGTCTATATTGGCAACCCGGCCTGGATTACCACCACGCCAGACAGCCGTTATCTCTGGGTAGGGGTTTCCGGTCACAATCAGACTGCGGTGGTGGATGTACAGAGCCAGGAAGTGATCAAACGCTTTCCGGTAGGCCAGGCGCCGAAACGCATCTTTACTGCCATCATGCCTGCAGACTGGCCGGGAGAAGAACAATGACTCGTTTTCTGCTGGTATCAATAGTATCTGCCCTGATACTGGGCTGTGGTGAGCAATCACCAGACTCCAATAGCGCTGTAACTTCTTCAGCTGAGGGTTCTGGCAACGCAGAGCCTGCCCCCTTCAAGGGCCTGGATTTTGATTATTACCTGAGCGCCGTGGAACCCATTTTTCTGCGTCATCGCGGTGGCTTTGTGGGCACTGACACCTCCTGCGTGGCCTGCCATTCTTCCCAGGTAAACGCACCGCTGGGCCTGCAACCCCTGACGGTAGAAAACGGCCAGGTGTTCTGGACCGAAGAGCAATCCCGCCAGAACTTTGAAAATGTGGTCATGCTCACCAATCCTGCTGCGCCCGAGTCCAGTCGCCTGTTGCTGGCACCGCTGGCGACAACAGCCGGAGGTGAGCGCCATTCCGGTGGCAATTTCTGGAACTCCACCGAGCACAGCGAGTACCGCATCATTGCCGACTGGATTGCCAGTGGTGACTCCAATGCCGGCGCCGACCCGGTGGTGGATGTGGATTTCGAATTCTTCCGCGCCTGTGTGCAACCGCTGTTTGTGAATCCCATTGAAAACGCCATGCCCTGTACCGAGTGCCATAGTGGAGAGTTTGCCCTGCCACCTCCGGCCGATGCTTACTGGACCGTAGAGCAGTCTCGCCAGGCCTTTGACTCACTGGCCTATCTGCTTGATCCGGGACGCCCGGAAAGCAGTCGCTTTCTGCACAAGCCCTTGCATCCCGATGCTGGAGGCGACCTGATGCACAACGGCGGGCGCCGCTGGTACAGCGCCGATGATCCGGAGCGCGCCGCACTGGCAAGTTGGGTCCGGGGCGAGGCCAGGGGGGATCAATGTCCGGCAGCGCTGCAATACGCCTATCCGGCAAGGCCTTGATGTCTGATGCGCAATTTCAGGCAATGGACCGTGCTGATTGGATTGGCTTTGCTGACGGCCTGTAGCGAACCGGCGCCAACTTCCTCAGAAGACGGTATCTTCACGGCAGCCCAGGCGGAGCGAGGCGAAGGGCTGTTCAATACCCATTGTGTCCGCTGCCACAGCATTCAGGAATTCAGAGGCCCGGCCTGGAACAGCATCTGGGCAGCTGCGCCGCTCAGCGCGCTCTATGTTCGCATCGCCAACACCATGCCCCTGGACCAGCCCGGCAGCCTGGGCAGCACCGAAGCAACCGCCATAACCGCCCATATCCTGGCAGCCAATGGCATGCCCGCTGGCGAGAAAATGCTGTCGGGGGATTTGCAGTGGATGACCGGTATCAGCCTGTCACCCACCGCATCGAACTAACTCAGGAGCCCAGGCGATAGCGCAGCTTGATGGCAAACTGATCCACAATGCGATCGTTCCAGGATTGTTCGAACAGATCCTGAAAAGTAAAAAAGCTGTTGCGGGGCAAGTTGGAGCCACGGGTGTACACCACGAACAGGTCGGAAAGCGGTGCAATCTCCCAGCGGTAGCGGGCCTGGAAGGTCAGCCTGGAGATGGTGAAGTCGTCAGGATCATTATCCGGATTGGCAACCGGAATCAGTGCTCCCTCTTCCACGGTGTTAACTCTATAGAAACTGTCCTCAAATGCCTTGAGGGCGGTCCATTGAGTGCTGAAACGCAATTGCTGCTTGGCGGTGATAAAGTAATCCACTTCCAGACGCGGCGCCCACTGGTGTGCTTCAAAGCTGGTGTAGGCACCGTTACCCCGATGCACCAGCAAGGCTTCCCGGTCGGTATAGCGCAGGCTCAAATCCACCGAGAAGCGATCCACCGGACGCCAGGCTATACCCGCAGAACCTTGTAATTGCCGCGGCCCCAGATCTTCCGGGTCCAGACTCAGTCCCACATTCCAGGAGATGGGTTGTGCCCGGTCGGTTTCATAATTGATGTTGGCGCCATAACGCACTGGCAACTGAAAGGAACCAGTGCCTCGCCCCAATCTATCGTCAAAGCGTGCCGGAAAATAGCGCACACTCATATCTACACTGTTGTTGTTCAGGAAAGTGTAACCCCGGTTCAAAAACATGCCCAAACGCACCGGTAATCCGTCATTATTCCACTCATTGGTGAATATAAAACCGGTCGTCCGATTCCTGAGATTGGGAATATCCGATTCATTGGCGAAATAGTTATAGGAAAGATTGGCCTGGTCGTTGCGGGTCAAAAAACCCAACTCGTTCATGTCAAATTCTTCATCGATCCAGGTGGCACGCACAGTATGTTGCTTGCCCCGCTCCGGCCGGTAACTCACATCACCCAGAAAACCCAGACCGGTGACTCCACTAGTGTCGCTATGCATGAATTGGGTATCTACTATCCAGCGATTATTTCTGGAGAAGTAGTGCATGTCGAAAGCATTGACTGTGGAATCAATTTCGGGGTGGTCAATATTGGTTCCCATCCAGCCAACAGAGCGTCTTCCTCCTCCGGCGGTGTCCTCGTAGAGCAGACGAGCCACACCGAAGCTTCTCCCTTCAGCCTGCATAGTGACAGGTGTCCCATCATCCAGCGTACCCAATAACTCCGGATCGTCCTCAGCTGCAAACAGAGTGCCATACTGCCAGTTACCAATCTGACCGGTATATTTCACTGCACCCAATAGTTCTGTCGGGCGACTGACATCGGTGGGCACCACATTGACGTTATCGGGGATATCAAAATCCCCGGCGCCACCGATGCGCCTTGTGTTGAGAATCTGTATCGGGCCGCCCGGGCCGCCACCACCGCGAGTACGGGGATGGGTATTGAAAATGTCCTGGCCTTCCAGGAAAAAGGCGCGCTTCTCCGGGAAGAACACCTCAAAGGCAGTGAGATTTACCACCACATCGTCGGATTCCACGGTGCCGAAATCCGGATTAAGCGTTGCCGAAAGCAAGGTATTGGTAGTGGGCCGCCAATAGATATCCGTGCCCACTTTGGATTCCAGATCATCCTTGATGGCATCGAAGGTGCCGGAGACAAAGGGATAAAAGGTCAGCTGCCTCCGTGGTTCAATGTCCCGTAACTGCCGCATGTCAAAAGCCGAGAGGTATTGATTGACTGTACGTGGCAAGGCTGGCGATGACCAGGCTTCGCCACCCAGATGGCCCACCTGGCGCTCAAAATAGAAACCGATCTGGCGATTTCCTTCGGCCTGAGGCAGAGGCATCATGGCCCAGGGGATGTAGTATTCCACGCTCCAGCCATTGTCCAGGGCCTGGGTACGGGCATTCCAGGAACCGTCCCACTGCATATTCAACTGGCGCTCCGGCAAGATTGTGCCATCGGTCATGGAATCGCCCAGATTGATACGCAGAAAGTAGCCATACAGGCCTTCGCCGGAAGGGTCCAGGCCTACCACAAAGCCATCACGATCAAGCTGGGTGTCCCGGGAAGTCATGCGGGCCACCAGCGTGTCAGCAGGCTGAAAATTCATGGCCCCGATATAGATGCCCTGCTCGGTATAAAAGGCCCGGATATGGGTCTCGTAGGGCGCCTCGGCCAGGGTGTCCGGATCAATCACCCGCATCCCGTCGGTCCAGGGCAAGTCCTGCCAGACGGCTTCGTCAAGAAAACCATCAAGCTGGATATTGGCCTGATCTTCATCCAGACGGCTTAGCTGGGGGATGGCGGACTGGGCCAGCAGGGAGGAACTGAGAAACAGTCCCACCAGGCTAAAGGCCAGGCGGTGTGGGTAATTCAGGGTCATGACTTCTCTCAACACGGCTTGTTTTTATGCTTGGTCTTATTTGTTCTTTTGTTTGTTCTTCTATTGTTTACTGCCGCAAAACTCCAATTCACACACCGGAGTCAAGGGGAAAAAACCAGTTTACCCCAGTATCGGCCTGCTCCGGCAGCGTTTGCCATGATTCGTCACAATTCGACTGCAGTTTGCCTTTTTCCGGCCGCGGCAATGTCAGATCAGTTGGTTTTAATAGAGCCTGGAACATTCACCAAGGCGGAGGAATCAAAGTGCGTTTGTTCAGGAAGTCAGACCATTGTCTGTTTGTTGAGGAGGAGATCTATAACTGGGGTTCACCCAAATCCCGGATGAATCGCAGCCTGCTGTTCATGTCGGTGATCTTCATCATTACCGGCGTGTTATTCAGTGTACTGCGCCATATCTAGGCCAGTCTCTTCTGACAATTGCTTTGTCGCCAGGCGTGCCGATAGCCTGCTTCAGCGAGCTTTCAGCTCCACTTCCATGGTGTAGATCCGGCCTCCCCGGCGAAATCCCAGCATGACCGCGTCACCCGGTGCCGAGGCCCGCAGCAGGTTCGAATAATGCTGCAAATCCTCAATGGCTTCGGCGTTGTAACGCAGCAGAATATCCCCTTCCTGCAAGCCTGCTTCGGCGGCAGCGCTATCAGGCGTAACACCACTGATGCGCACCCCTTCACCGGAGTAGGCAAAGTCCGGCACGGTACCGAGGCTGGCCTCCCGCTCACCGCTCTGACCACTGCTCTCTATCGGAGCCGCAGCGGCCAGATTACTGCGCAGCGCCTGCTCACGGCCCGCCATGTACACCACCGCTTCTTCCAGCCACAGGGCAACATCCGACAGGCCATCGCTGTCAATCTTGTCAGCCGTATCAGACAGCCGGTGATAATCGCCATGGGTGCCACTGAACAGATGAATGGCGGGCACTCCGGCATTCAGAAAACTCACGTGATCACTGCTGGCAATGGTCTGGGGGAATTCTGAATCCACACCAATGGTGAAACCAATACCCTGGGCCATGAAGGGCCATTCATAGGCACTGTCGCTGCCGAACACCTGCAGGCTGCGGCCTTCGAGACGACCCACCGCATCCAGATTGATCATGGCGAAAATGTTGTCGGTAACAAGCCCGCCCGGTGGGTTCTCCACAAAATACTGTGAACCGAGCAGACCTGCTTCCTCGGCAGTAAATGCCACAAACAAAATCGGCCGCTGGGGGGTAAAGGCGCGACTGAGCTTGCCCGCCACTTCCAGCAACACGGCGATGCCCGAGGCATTGTCATCCGCACCGGGATAGAACTCACCGCTGTCGGGGTCAATGCCCAGATGGTCATAGTGAGCACCTACTACCAGTGGCTGGTGGCTGAGCTCGGTATTGGCACCAGGAATCATGCCGATGATATTGACCAGATTCAGCCTGCCTTGTTCCGGCAGCTCTGCCTGCCAACGCTGCAGGTAACTGCCATCCACCGGCTGCAGTCCGGCTGTGGCGAATTGCTCGGCAATATAGTTGGCCGCCTGGTCCAGGCCCGCAGCACCCAGGCCACGTCCCTGCATCTGCGGGCCGGCCAGGCTGATGATGTGTTCAAGCATCTGCTCCGGAACGTATTCCGGAGGTAAAACCGCCAGGGGTTCTTCTGCTGGCAGATTGTCCCAGTCCACTTCGCCATTAAAGCCAGGTTTGACCCACTGCATGGGTGAGTCCGGGCTTGCCCAGACCCCGGAGATATCGTTAGTGGGTTCATCACCATAGAAGCTGAGGTAGGAGTAGCGGCCATAATGGGGCAGCTTTTCGATCATGCCAGGCAAGGCAAGCATGTCGTCAATATGAATCAGGCCCAGTGCCAGTTCCGGGTTAGCCGGGTGGCGGGCAATGATGACACTGCTGCGGTCGGCAAACTCGGCCTGTTCGCCAGCCAGACTGTATCCGCTAGCGGTTTCGGCGGCGCCGTAGAGCGAGGCTGAATCTGTGACCTCAGGGGCAAAGCGGTTATTGCGGCCAAGCACCCACACGGAACGATCGCCGGGTAATTCTTCCAGTTCGTCGGCAAACAGTATTTGTGCCTGCACGCCTTCGGAAAAGGACTCGGCCATGGCGGTCCACTGCTGGCGGTTATCCGCCGGCAGGACGAAGGCAATCTCACTGGCACCGAACAACTCTCCGATTGTGGGTGGCGTCTCTTCCCGGTCCAGGGTTCTGAAGACATCGAAATAGGGGTCTACCAGCACGGCATTGAGCTGGTCATAGTCATTGGCCATCACCCCTTCCAGTTTCTGGCTTAGACCAATGTTATAGATTTGTGGCTCTGCCTCGCCTTCATAAAACAGGGCAATGGGCACATTCAGGGCATAAGGATCATCGAGCTGAACCTGAGCGAACATGATGCGGGCCTGATTGCCATTCACTTCATCAACAGTGACCGACAGCTCCGGCGCGCCACTGCGCTCGGTCCACTGGCTGAAGAAAGGCGACAGGTCACTGCCACTGATTTCGGAAAATATTGCTTCAATATCACTCCAACTCGCGCGCTGATACAGATAGTCGCTGTAGAAGCGGCGCAGGCCCTGCAAGAACAATTCGTCTCCCAGTTCCACCCGCAACATATGCCAGAGCATCAGGGTCTTGCCATATCCCACCGCCTGGGTGGCAGCGGAATTACGGGACGTGAATTCGGTGAGAGGGAAATCGCTGTCCTCGGCCACGTAGTTTTTGTAGCGCGCCAGCATGTCCTTGCGATACTCCGCACCTCGCCCGTCTATTTCGCGGAACAGATGGTCAGCCAGATAGGCCGTCAGGCCCTCGCTCCAGTTGCCGGTCTGGTAATCGGGATAGACACCGTTACCCCACCAGTTATGCAGGATCTCATGGGGATAGGAAGTGGTCAGGATAAACGGAAAGCGAATGACACGCGGTCCGAGCAGCGTGAAGGATGGCATGCCATAGCCGGTTTCCCAGAAATTCTCCACCAGGGCAAACTTGTCATAGGGGTAGTCACCCAGCAGCGGCTCATACAGTGCCAGATAGCGGGCCGTGGCATCCAGATACTGGGTGGCCAGATTGGAGTCGGCACTGCGCAGATAAGCCAGGGCCTCGATATCACCCAGCTGCTGTCGATAGATTTCGAAATCGTTGGCGATCAGGTAAATCTCTTCCTGGGGAGTAGGCTCCACCCACAGCGATTGCACAGGCTCATTGCCCCCGTCTGGCACTTCGGCGGCGCTGCCCTGGGACATGGCCGACCAGTCACTGGCGGCTTCGGAAAAACGGGTGGCCAGACTGAACCTGAGCAGACTGTCGCCGAAGCCGGGAATCCATGCCGAGGCATGGCTGAGAAAGACGCCCTGCTCCGAGATTATGCCGGAGGTTTCAGAAAAGCTCTGGGCATACTCGGCACCGCTTTGTTCTGCCTGGTCGTTTATGACACCAGCATATTCAATTTCCAATTCACCGTTCCAGTTTCGCGGCAGACTCACCTGGTACTGATTGCTGGTGGCAGCGGTACTGCTGGTGGACGGTACAAAATTGCCGCCGCCAGCTCCCAGCCTGTCGATCTGCAGACTGCTGCTGGTAATGCGCAGATTGGCATTCAGGCTGAAACTCAGATTGGTATTGCCACGCCAGGAATCGGGAAATTGCAGCCGGTCGGTGACTTCGATATAGGAATTAAAGGGATCGAGATAAACCGACAGTGTGTGCTGAACCACCTCCGGTTCTGCGTTCTCCGCCGCAGCCAAGGCAGAGCCTTGCTGGGCTTGTACTGCCGGCGTCAGTAACAGACAAAGCAGAATCAGGCTTGCGGGCATCCCTTTCATCGCTGCGATCTTGACTAAGTTCACCACAGAACTCCCTGGGTCTAGTCGAGCCCAAGCAACTCCAGTGCCTGATCATGATTCCAGTCAGCGATATGAATCTGGGATGAGCCATCCTCGGTACGGGTGGTGCTCCAGGCCAGACGGCTTCCGTCGGGGGAAAACACCGGCAGGATGTCAGTGCCATCGGTATTGGTCACCCGCACCGGGTCATTCATGCCTTGGGGATCAATCATGAACAACTCGAAATTGGCATGGCCCAGCACATTGCTGGAATAGATGATGTAATCACCACTGGGGTGAAAGTAGGGACCCCAGGACACCATGGCCTCTGCCGTCAGCTGCCGCTGATTACTGCCATCCACATCCATGGTCCAGATTTCGGCACTGTTGCCATCGGGATTGAATCGGCGCCAGACGATTTTCTCATTGTCGGCACTGAAGAAGGGGCCACCATCATAGCCGGGCGAAAAGGTCAGCTGCTCTACATTGCTGCCATCGGCATCCATGATGTACAGATCCATGAAGTAAGACGCATCATCCTCAAACAGTTTTTGTTCCGCCTGAGAGAGCGTTCGGCTATAGGCCTCGCGATTGGAGGCAAACAGGATCTTGCTGCCATCGGCCGAATAGGAGCCTTCGGCATCATAGCCTTCGGCATTGGTCAGGTTCACCAGATTGCCACCATCCTTGTCGGCCTGGTAAATCTCATAATGGGGGTCATAGTCCCAGCCGTAGGGCCGATCCTCGCCGCTTTCGCGAATGGCGATCTCTTCGGCCTGCTTGGCCAAGGCATCGGGATCTTCATGGGTGGAGGAAAACATCACCCGATCCATGGTGGGATGAATCCAGGCACAGGTAGTCAGACCAATGCCGGTGGATACCATTTCGGCCTGTTCGGTTTCCAGATCCATCAAAAAGATCTGGTAAAAAGGGTTACCTGCTACTTCTGCCTGATAGATAAATTCGCTGCCATCGGCGCTGAAGTAACCCTCCCCTGAACGAACACCCTCAGTGATCAATTGACGGGTATTGCTGAGCAGCAGCGCCTCAAACCCGGTATCGAACGGGCTGTCCGAGGCGGTATCCATGTCGGCCATGGTGGTCGCGCCGGCTGCACCATCGGCGCCGTAGGATTCTGCACCGTCGCTGCTGGCCACTGCCATTTCCGGAGCCGGTGCTGCCTGGGTCGGTGCCGCCTGATTTGACGATTGGTCACAGGCGATCAGGGTTGTGCCGAGGGCGGCAGCAATGGCCAATTGTAGTTTTGTCATAGTCGAGCAATCCTCGCCAGTTCCAGCGGACCTTGAGACTTTATAAATTGAATTGCTGATTCTGGGGAAACACGCCAAACAAGCCACCGGTGTGGAGGAAGACTATCTGGCGGGCCCCGTTCAATGTTCCCGAGGCGCCTTGATTCAGCTCTGTAACCATGCCATGAAACGCCTTGCCTGTATAGACAGGGTCCAGGAACAGCCCTTCAGTGGCGGCAAGACGGGCTATGGTGGCAAAGATCTCCGGCCCGGCCATGCCATAGCCCGGTCCGAGGTAACCCTCTACCGTGGTTATTTCCAGCGAATCGGCATCAAAGCCGGTTTTGTAGCGCTGTTGCCAGAGCGTCACATCCTGACGAATTTTCTGGTCGAAATAGGCTGCGTCATCACTGACATTGAAAGCCACCACCTTTCCCGGCAGGTCCAACAGTTCGGTACCCACCAGCAGGCCCGCCTGGGTTCCGCCGGAACCGGTGGCGGTTACAATGGCATCCGGTTCCAGGCCCAGGCGCTGGTAATCCTCTTTCAGTTCAGCGCAGGCAGCAATATAGCCCCACAGCCCCACCTCATCACTGGCACCCACCGGAATGTAATAGGCTTTGGAGCCGGCACGGGCATAGTCATCCTGAAGCTTTCTGACTACCTCTTCATGATCAGGCCAATCGCTGGAGGGCAGGATCGTGACTTCGGCACCGCTCAATTTGTCCAGCAACAGATTGCCCTGATACTCCGCTGGCGGCTCGCCACGTAGCAGCAGATGAACCTTCAGTCCCAATCGAGCTCCCATGATGGCCGTGGCCCGACAATGATTGGACTGCAACCCCCCGCAGGTTATGACGGTGTCACAACCCTGATATAGGGCTTCTGCCAGGCAGAATTCCAGTTTGCGAATCTTGTTGCCGCTGACTTCCATACCGGTCAGTTCATCGCGCTTGACCCAAACCTCGACACCAGCAGGCAAGTCGGGAAAACGCTGCAGGCGAGTGAGGGGGGTTGGCAAATTTGCCAGCTGCAAGCGATTGGGCCAATTGATCATGGTGACTGCCTGTAGGGAAAAAGCTGACTATACCGGCTAAACAAAAAAGGGGACAGCGCCGCTCGGCCCTGCCCCCTTTCGAAACCAGTCTGACTTACTGTTTGGGCTTGGTGGCATCGTAGGCCATGCTGCCCTGTTCCGGTTCACCTTCCGCGCCCAGCGGTTCTACGGCCTCAGTGTAGAGAAACAGATCGGTCAATACTGCGCGCAGATGGATGGAGGCATTGAGGTTATCAACAATCTCCGAACCGATAAATTCCTGGGCCAGAATAAAACGCAGTGCGGCACCGGCTTTTCGGCAATCCTCGGCTATGACTTGCTCAAACTCGTTGTCACTACCCTGAAATGCCTGCTTCAGACTATCCATGGCGGCGGCAATGCCTTCGATGGTAGGTCGGGCGTGAGGGCCGGGGCCGGTTTCTGCCTTGGCAGGGCGTCCCTGGGCGGCATAGGCCAACAGGAATTCATAGCCCGATTCGATAGTTTCGATATCGTCTTTAATCACTTTTTACTGCCTTATCTAAAAAGGGCCCTGAACGGGCCCTGTGAAATCAGTTTCGGATCAGCTTGCTGCTTATTCCGCTTCCTTGGGAGACCACTTGCTGGGATCGTGATTTGCAGTCATCTCGTCTTCAGAAATCCAGCCGGAAATCATGGAGCGGGTATAGAACAGCTTCTCTGGTCGCACGGCGAAATAGATATGGGTGGCCGCCAACGCAACCAGCGCCAGGGTGGACAATCCATGCAGCAGGAATACCAGACCGAGCTGGCTTTCAGGCATGCTGTTGGTGCGATCCCAGAATGGCGTATCGATCTGCAGGAACAACAGTACACCGGTGACAATCACGGCCAGTACGACCACGGTCACGGCCCAGTGCATGCCTTTCTGCTCGAAAGAATACTTGCCGGGTTTCTGGGCTGAATCAAAAGGCTCGCCGAAGTCGCGCGGCCCCAGAATCATGGACTTGAAGTCCTGCCAGAACAGGGAACGGATGATATGGAATATCACCACAAAGGTAAGGATCAGACCGGAAATCCAGTGAATATCCAGCCAGGCAATGCGCAGGCCGATAATGGGCGCAGTACCGGTGAAAATCAGCACCAGAATGCTGGCGGCCATGATCCAGTGAAAGGCACGGTCTATGGTTTCGTGCCGCAAAACACGCCTGCCCTGTGCGGAAGGCTTGTCCATTTTCTTGTTGGCCAATGCGGCCATGATGATGGCATGTGCTGCCAGGAGGACCAGGATGGCAACGGCAACTACCCAGAGCAGATCCCAGGATACGCCGAGAATGACTTCCTCACCCCAGACATCACGTTTATAGCGGACAATTTCTCCCACTGTACTTCCCTCTTTATTTTTTGATACTGCTGTTTTTGTTTATGCGTGACAGGCTCGAGCGAGCCCGGGGATTAACCCCGGACTGCGCGTTTAACGAGATTGGCCAGCAGTGGTATTTTAAAATTATTGTAGTTCAGGGCACGGGCACCATCGGTAGCAATGCTCGCCACCTGATCACCCAGCGCATCTGAACGCTGCTGTCCGCGTAGAGCATTCTCTACGGCCTGCAGACGTCGGGGAACACATTCCACCGCACCGGCAGCCAGTCGTGCATCCTGAATAGTGCCACCTGACACTTTCATAGCAGCAGCAACACTTACCAATGCGAAGTCCCAGACATTACGGTCGGCGACTTTTTCGAAATAGAACTCGGCATCAGCCCACTCTGCGGGCAGTCGAACGGCGGTGAGGATTTCACCTTCATTCAGCACAGTCATATTTTCGATATCACGATCCGGCCCAACAAAGAAATCCTGGGCTGGCATGGTGCGCTGGCCAGACTCGCTGGACAGAACCATGGTGGCGTTCAGTGCAACCAGGGCTGGCGCCGTGTCAGACGGGCTGACGGCCACACAACGGCTCTGGCCGAAGATAGCGTGCTCGCGATTCAGGCCTTCCGGTGAATCGGCATAGCAGATATTGCCACCGGCACGGTAGCAATCCAGTCCGCGGCGGTAGTACCAGCAGCGGGCATCCTGTACCAGATTGCCGCCCAGAGTACCGACGTTACGGATCTGCGGGCTGGCAACAACACCGGCGGCCTTGGCCAGCAGGCCGAAACGCTGCTGGATAAGGGGATTGTTGGCAATTTCGGTGAGCGTGGTCACGGCGCCGATTTCGACTCCGTCGCTGGTTTCGCGAATACCTTTCCAGGCATCGACCTGGGTCAGTTCGATCATCGCCGTGGCGATTTTGTTGCGATCTTTCAACCAACCATAAGTGTCCTGACCACCACCGAGTAGCCAGCCGTCATTACCGAGTTCGGCTGCCAATGCCAGGGCGTTGGCTTCATCAGTAGGCTGATAAAGCTCGATATCGGGCATTACGTCATTAGATGTGGCTACCATATCAACCTCTAAAATTGTTCTGGGCCAGCGGCACTGCTTCTTCGGAAGTGCCGGCCAGGTGGTTAATAATCATGTCTGCAGTGACCGGGGCGGCGCCGAAAATATGGCCGTCCAGAGCATCGGAAATTGCAGCTGTCAAAGCGGCGGAAACTGAACCCATGGCAGGCTCACCGACACCGCGGGCGCCGACCGGATTCTCTGGATCAGGCAGATCCACCCAACCGGTATTAATCTTCACCGGGGTATCGAGATAGGTTGGTACCTTGGATTGCCAGTAACCGGTGCTGGCAGGCAGACCATTCTGGGGATCGTAAAGGTGCCGCTCATAACCGGAGAGGCCTATGCCCCAGACCGCGCCGCCCACCAGCTGGTTCTTCATGCCTTGGGGGTGCACGATGGTGCCGGAGTCGGCAACATTGATCATATCCAGAATTTCGTATTTGCCGGTTTCCAGATCCAACTCGATTTCAGCGGCAGAAACAGTAAAGCCTGTCACTGTGCCTTCATGGCGTGAATCGTGGTAAATACCCAGGAAAGCGGATCCGGCCAGGCGGGAAACAGAAATCTGTGTCCACTCGGCCAGTTCTTCCGGCAGGTCTGCCTGTCCGGTGAATTTGCCACCCAGTTCCATGGCACGCTGTGCTACTTCTGCGTAGCTGTAACCCACTGACTCATCGTCAATACGATGTACACGCTCATTGGAGATGTCGTATTCATCCGGCTCACCTCCCAGATCCGTGGCGGCGATTTCTTTCATCTTGGCCAGCATGTCCTGGGCCGCACCCCAACAGGTACGGGTATTGGTGAAGATGGAGTTACTACCGTCCTGCGGCGAGGTAATCGGCAGATGATTGTCAGTACGACCATTGAGAATGTCGCAATTCTCCCAGGGCATCTTCAGCACTTCGGCTGCGGCCCGGGAAGTGGCGGCATAGGAATAGGTACCCAGGTTACCGACACCGTTGTGCACCTTCAGGCGCCCGTCGGTGCCCATGGAGACAATACCGTCCATGCCACTGCGGCCAGCACTGTGGTAGCCCTGACCAATGCCCAGGCCAATCACCTTGCTGCCATTGCGCTGACGGCGACGGCTCTGGCGCTCGTCCCAGTTGAACTCGGCACGAACCATTTCCAGGGCTTCCGGCATATAGGCACTGGTGAAAGGACTGCGTCCCGGACCGTGCACATCGCCATTTTGCGGCGTATTCATCTTGCGAATATCGAAGCGACTGATTCCAAGCTCATCGGCGGCCTTGTCCATGATCGGCGAGATAATCGGCGAGATCTGGTTCTGGCCGGGGCCACGCTGGGCGCCACGGTGGCCGGTATTGGAACCGATTGAGGTGTTGCGGAAACGCACTGCTTCCGGCTGATAGAGCACGCTGATCAGATCAGCAGCAGAGGAAGCATCACCGCCACCACCTTTACCACCATTGTCGGAGACAATGTAAAGATCGGTCGCTGCCATAGTGCCATCACTGTTGAAGCCCACCTTGATCCAGCCCTGGAAACCCTGTCGGGCACCACCGAAGGTGAACTCTTCTTCGCGGGTTACGCGCATCATCACCGGGCGATTGATCTTCTGGGACAGCTTGGCAGGAATAGCCATGTTGGGAATGCTGCCGGCGCGGGCACGTTGACCGAAACCACCACCGGTTGCCACATTAATGAAAACCAGGTCTTCCTTGGGAATGCCAATAATGCCGGCCATGTCGTCGGCCAGGGCAGTCAGTGACTGGGAAGTACCGTGCAGATAGAGTTTGCCATCTTCCCAGTAAGCCAGAGCGCTACGGGGCTCCATGGAATGGTGCGGGTAGCCAGCCGTGGTGAAATTGCCCTCATAAACATAAGCCGAATTGGCAAAGGCAGCCTCTACATCACCGTAAGACCAGGTTTGCAGCGGCTCTGCCGTGGGCTCGTTTCCGGCACGAAAACTGGCCACCTGATCGGCGCTCCATTTTTCCTCGGCAAAGCCCTGACGGAAGATAAAGGTATTACCACCGGAATAGGCATTCGGGCCACCTTCGGCCAGGGAATCCAGCGGGTCGAGTACGAAGGGCAGTCGCTCGATGGTGACATCGATCAGTGCCATGGCGGTCTCGGCAGTTTTCTCGTCTACAGCAGCGATAGCCAGAATGGGCTCACCCACCAGGGTAGGCTCATTGGTGAGTATCTTCAGACCGGGGCCAACCGGCTCGCCGTCGGGGTAAACGTCGTCGGCAGTCAGAATGCCGTACACGCCATCCATTGCCAGCGCTTCGGAGGCGTCGATGTTCACAACCCGGCCATGGGGCACGGGGCTGGTGAGCAGACGCGCATAGACCATGCCTTCGCGGGTGTAGTCTTCAGCGTATTTAATCCGTCCGGTGACCTTGCCATTGACATCGGGCGGCACGAAATTATGTCCAATATGCATATAAGCCATGATGATTATCCTATTTCCACGGCTCGCATCACGCCGTCCAGATATGAGTCATAGGATCCACAACGGCAGATGTTGCCCGACAATGCGTGGCGGGCTTCTTCACGTGTGGGGTTGGGGTTGGCACGCAGTAATCCTACTGCTGCCATCACCTGTCCGGGAGTACAGTAGCCACACTGGGGTGACAGGGCTTCAACAAAGCCCTGCTGAACCGGATGCAGATCGCCGTTGGGCGACTCCAGGCCTTCAACAGTTTCGATGCGGCCATTCTTCATGGAATGGGTCAGCACGGAACAGGCATAGGTGGGTATGTCATCCACCAGTACAGTACAGGCACCACATTCGCCGCGGTTACAGCCCAGCTTGGTGCCGGTCAGACCCAGTTTGTAGCGCAGGGTAGAAGCCAGGGTTTCCTGGGGAGCCACGTCCACATTGCGAACCTGGCCATTGACATTGATTCTGATGAGACGCTCCACGGCACCAGCGGGGCGGTTTTGGCCATTGGCCGCGTACCACAACGAGCTGGAGGTAGCCGCTGCACCTGAGGCTATAACCCCTTTGATGAAGCGTCGTCTGGTTAGTTTGGGATTCACGGGTTCATTCGCCTCCGTATATATGGGAATGGGTCCTTGGACTGCGGGTGATATTCTTGTTTTTCGACAGCCAATGCTGCTGAACTTCCAGAGGCCAAATGAGAATGATTTTCATTTAAGGCCTTGTTTGTCTTGAGAAAATTAACGCCGCTAGAGTAAAGCACATCCGCGCCTTTAGCAAGGGAGCCAAGGGCGCCAAATATGCTTCTGGCGTGGTTTTGGGCAGCTTTGTCCGCTTCGGCAAACAGTGGTTTTGACCCTAAATTTTCAGGGCTGTTTGTTGCAGCAGGATTGTGCGATCGGCGGCGCGCTCAGATTCAGTATCGGCCAGTCGGATGGCACTGCCGATATTCCAATCCGGGAGTTCCCGGACAGGTCTGTCAGCCAATGGCACGGTTCGCCGCCCCCCCTGATCTCCGACGCAAATGACAATTGACAAGGTATTGACAGTTTTTGCGAATTGGCGCCTGGATAAAAGCCCCGAATTCCGCGCTTATGCGCATCTGCTGGCCTTTTCCGGCCGGTGGACTGCTTGACATCCTGACCTGTAGTGTTATTTTGTCCGGCCCTTTCCGACGGGCCCAGACGGTGCCCCCCATGACGGGGGAAGAACAACACGCCGCGCCTAATCCGGACAACTTCAGCAGCAAGACGCTCACCAACCCGAGAGGCGTAGCCATCCCGGGCGGAAGTGTGGCGGAAAACGAAAATAAAGCGGCAGCAATTTGAGAGATTGATCAGTTATGCGAGATGAGAGTCTGCTCCCCCTGAAATTCGGCTTCCCCGAGAAGACCGGCCTCTACGATCCACAGAACGAAAAGGATTCCTGTGGCGTTGGCTTTGTAGCCAATATCAAAGGGCAACCCAGCCACCAGATCATGCTGGACGCCTACCATATCAATTCCCGTATGGACCACCGCGGTGGTTGTGGCTTTGAAGCCAATACCGGCGACGGTGCCGGTATTCTTATGGCCCTGCCCCACAGTTTTTTCAAACTGGTGGCCAAGGAAGAACTGGGGGTAGACCTGCCGGAAGCAGGCAGCTATGCGGTTGGCAATATCTTTCTGCCGACGGTGGCCGAAGAACTGGCGCACTGCCAGCAAGTTATCAGCAGCATTATTGAAGAAGAAGGCCAACAGTTCCTGGGCTGGCGCGATGTGCCCATTGATCCCGATGGAGCCGACGTGGGCCCGGCCGCTCGTATGGCCCAGCCCAGCATCAAGCAATTGTTTATTGGCGCCGCTGCAGACCTGGACCAGGATCAGTTTGAGCGCGTCCTTTATATAATTCGCAAACGCTTTTCCCACAAGCTGCGCAATGACAAATCCCTGACCGAGGCCAAGCAGGTCTACGCTTGCAGCCTGTCCACCAAAGTCATTGTCTATAAAGGTATGCTGACACCGGGTCAGTTGTTCCCTTTTTACCAGGACTTGACCAATCAGGATTTCGCCACTCATCTGGCCATGGTGCATTCACGCTTCAGCACCAATACCTTCCCGTCCTGGGACCGCGCCCAGCCTTGTCGCTATATGAGCCACAATGGTGAGATCAATACCCTGCGCGGCAATGTGAACTGGATGGTGGCCCGCGAAGGCAAGGTGGCTACCGATGTCTTCGGCGACAAACTCAAGTCCATCTTCCCGGTCATCGACAGTGACGTTTCCGACTCCGGCAGCTTCGACGCCGTGCTGGAATTCCTGCTGCTCTCCGGTCGCTCCCTGCAGGAAGCGGTCATGATGATGATCCCGGAAGCCTGGCAGTCTGATGCCAATATGGATCAGACCAAGAAAGATTTTTACGAGTATCACTCGGCCCTGATGGAGCCCTGGGATGGACCGGCTTCTATTGTCTTCACAGACGGTCACTATATTGGCGCCGTACTGGACCGCAATGGCCTGCGTCCGAGCCGCTACTACGTGACCCATGATGACAATGTCATCATGGCTTCCGAAGTTGGCGTTCTGCAAGTGGACCCGACCAATGTCAAACTCAAGGGCCGCCTGCAGCCTGGCAAGATGTTCCTCATCGATTTCGAAGAGGGACGCCTGATTCCTGATGATGAAGTTAAAGGCACGATCTGCAGCAAGCGCCCCTATGGCGAATGGCTGGCCGAACAAAAAGTGACACTGGACCAGATTTCCAGCGGCAGCGCCGAGCATTCCCTGGATGCCGATGACACCCTGAACAAAATGCAGGCCTTTGGTTATACCACCGAGACGATGCAGTTCATGCTCATGCCTCTGGTGACCGAGGCCCGTGATCCGCTGGGTTCCATGGGTAACGACTCCGCCCTGGCCTGTCTGTCGGACAAGCCACGCATGATCTATGACTACTTCAAGCAGCTTTTTGCCCAGATTACCAATCCGCCGATTGATTCAATCCGGGAAGAGGTTGTCATGTCACTCAAGAATTTTCTGGGGCCGGAAGGGAATCTGCTGGAGACCCAGCCAGGCCAGTGCCGCCGCCTGAGTATCGACCACCCGATTCTGTCCAACAAGGAGCTGTCCGATATCCGCGACATGGATCATCGCGACATGCGCTCCAAAGTAATCGACATTACTTATGCCCGTGGTGAGAAAGATGGCTACCGCAATGCCGTTGAGCGCATTTGCAAAGAAGCCGTGCAAGCGATTGAGGATGGTTATTCCTTCATTATTCTTTCCGACAAGGCCATCGCCCAGGATCGTATTCCTCTCAGCGCCCTGATTGCTACCGGTGCAGTTCACCACCATCTGGTGAAGAAGCATCAGCGCACCCAGATCGGGCTCGTTATTGAGACCGGTGAAGCAAGGGAAGTACATCATCACTGCCTGCTGGCAGGCTATGGTGCCGATGCCATCAATCCCTATCTTGCTTTCCAGGCGCTTTGGCAGGCCAATACAGAAGGCTTGTTGGGCGATAAGTGTAAAACTGAAGATGACCTGGTAGCCGCCTACAAGAAAGGCGTTGCCAAGGGCATGCTCAAGGTAATGGCCAAGATGGGTATTTCCACCCTGGCCTCGTACCGCGGTGCCCAGATTTTCGAAGCTGTGGGTCTGGCGGATGAAATCGTCAGCAAGTGTTTCGTCGGTACCGCCAGTCGTGTCCAGGGTGTCACTTTTGATGTCCTGATCGAAGAAGCGGAGCGCCGCCACAATATCGGCTTTCCCGAAGATGCGGCGGACCGCATTCCGGTGCTCAATAACCCCGGTGATTTCCACTGGCGCACCGGCGGTGACGCCCATATGTGGAACCCCAATACTATTTTCAATCTGCAACTGGCAGCCCGCAGCAACAGCAAGGATGCCTATCAGCAGTTTGCCAAATTTGCCAACGAGGACAGCACCCGCCGCTGCACCTTCCGTGGCCTGCTGCGTTTCAGAACCGAAGAAACCAAAGCCATTGATCTGGCTGAAGTGGAACCGGCCAGTGAAATCGTCAAGCGTTTCGCTACCGGGGCCATGAGTTTTGGCTCCATCTCCCAGGAAAGCCATGAGTCCCTGGCGGTGGCCATGAACCGCCTGGGTGGCAAGTCCAATACCGGCGAAGGCGGCGAAGACCCTGCCCGCTTCAATCCCATGCCCAATGGCGATTCCAAGCGCAGCGCCATCAAGCAGGTGGCTTCCGGCCGCTTTGGCGTGACCGCCTGGTATCTGACCAATGCCGATGAATTGCAGATCAAGATTGCCCAGGGCGCGAAACCCGGTGAAGGTGGTGAATTACCTGGTGGCAAGGTGGATGAACAGATAGCAAGAATCCGCCACTCGACCCCGGGCGTGGGACTGATCAGTCCGCCGCCGCATCATGATATTTATTCCATCGAGGATATTGCCCAGCTTATCCACGATCTGAAGAACGCCAATCGTGCCGCCCGCATCAGTGTCAAACTGGTATCGGAAATCGGCGTAGGCACCATTGCCGCCGGTGTGACCAAGGCCAAGACCGATCACCTGGTGATTGCCGGCCATGATGGCGGTACCGGTGCGTCACCGCTGACCTCCATCAAGCACGCGGGTCTGCCCTGGGAACTTGGCATCGCCGAGACCCACCAGACACTGGTAATGAACAATCTGCGCTCCCGTGTGGTGCTGCAAACCGATGGCCAGCTGAAAACCGGTCGCGATATCGCCGTCGCCGCCCTGCTGGGTGCCGAGGAATTCGGTTTTGCCACGGCGCCGCTGATTACCCTGGGCTGTATCATGATGCGCAAGTGTCATCTCAATACCTGCCCGGTTGGTATCGCCACTCAGGATCCCGAACTGCGCAAGAAATTCAAAGGCAAGCCCGAGCATGTAGTGAACTACCTGTTCATGGTGGCCGAAGAAATGCGCGAGATCATGGCTGAGCTTGGTCTGCGCAACGTCAATGAAATGATCGGTCGTGTTGACCTTCTCGATTCCGAAAAGGCAGTCGATCACTGGAAAGCCAAGGGGCTCGACCTGAGCGCCATTCTGGCACCGGCCAAGGTGGTCTTCGAAGGCACCGAGTTCTACAAGACCCAGGACCAGGACCATGGTCTGGACAAGGCCCTGGACAATGAATTGATCCGTCTGGCCCAGCCCGCTCTTGAAAGCGGCGAGAAGGTCTTTATCGAGCACGAGGTGATCAATATCAACCGCGTGGTAGGCACCATGCTCTCCAACGAAGTGGCCAAGCGCTACAAGGAAGAGATGCTGCCCGAGGACACCATCAACATCAAACTGAACGGCAGTGCCGGTCAGAGCCTGGGTGCCTTCCTGGCCAAGGGCATCACTATTACTGTGGAAGGCGATGCCAACGACTATGTCGGCAAGGGCCTTTCCGGCGGCAAGATCATCATCTATCCGCCCAAGGAAAGCAGCTTCAAGGCTGAAGAAAACATCATTGCCGGTAACGTCAACCTCTACGGCGCTACTTCCGGCGAAGCCTATATCCGCGGTATTGCTGCCGAGCGTTTCTGTGTTCGCAACAGTGGTGCCAGCGCCGTTGTCGAGGGCATCGGTGACCACGGTTGTGAATACATGACCGGCGGTCGCGTGGTAATTCTCGGCGAGACAGGCCGCAACTTCGGCGCCGGCATGAGCGGTGGTATCGCTTTTGTACTGGACCCCGAAGGCAAGTTCGAAAAGCAGTGCAATATGGAATCTTTCGAGCTGGAGAGTGTCAGCAATGCCGAGGACATTCTCGAACTGAAGACCCTGATCAGCAATCACTATGAGTACACCGAGTCGCCGGTGGCAAAGAAAGTGTTGGATGACTGGGAAAACATGCTTTCACAATTTGTGAAAGTCATGCCAACTGACTACAAGCGTGTGCTGGCTGAAAGAGCCGCCGCCACCGCCGCCTGAGCCAGATCTCAGCAAACCAATTGAGCGAGTAGGATATCAATGGGAAAGCCAACAGGATTTAAGGAATACGTTCGAGAAGTCGAGCCCTATCGCGATGCGACTGAGCGACTCATCGACTACAAGGAAATTTACACCGAGCACAAGGAAGACCACTTGCGCACCCAGGGTGCCCGCTGCATGGACTGCGGCGTACCGTTCTGCCAGTCTGGTGACGGCTGTCCGGTTTACAACCTGATTCCGGAATGGAATGACCTGGTCTACAAGGGCCGCTGGAAGGAAGCGCTGGATCGCTTGCACAAGACCAATAATTTTCCGGAGTTTACCGGTCGCGTCTGCCCTGCCCCCTGCGAGGGTTCCTGCGTACTGGGCATCAATGAGCCGGCCGTAACCATCAAGAACATCGAATGTGCCATCATCGACCGCGGCTTTGACGAAGGCTGGGTTGTGGCCGAACCACCGGCTCAGCGCACTGGCAAGAAAGTGGCCATTGTCGGCTCCGGCCCTGCCGGTCTGGCGGCGGCCGATCAGCTGAATCATCAGGGACATGAAGTGACAGTCTACGAGCGCGATGATCGTATCGGCGGCCTGCTGATGTACGGCATTCCCAATATGAAGCTGGAAAAAGACGTGGTGGACCGCCGCGTCAATATCCTGCGCGAGGAAGGCATCAGGTTTGTGACCAATGCCGATGTTGGTGGCAATGGTGACAATGCAGTTTCCATCGAGCAGTTACTGGCCGACAACGACGCACTGCTGTTGGCCACCGGGGCTACCACACCCCGCGATCTGCCTATCGACAATCGCGAAGGCCCGGGCATTCACTTTGCCATGGAATTCCTGCTCAAGAACACCAAGAGCCTGCTGGATTCCAATCTCGAAGATGAAAATTACATCAGCGCCAAAGACAAGAACGTGATTGTCATCGGTGGCGGTGATACTGGCACCGACTGTATCGGTACTTCCCTGCGTCATGGCTGCAAATCCCTGGTTAACTTCGAGATCATGCCGCGCCCGCCGGTAGATCGCGCCGAAGATAATCCCTGGCCACTGTGGCCCAAGATCTACCGGGTGGATTATGGCCACGAAGAAGCGGCTGCCAAGTTCGGCGAAGACCCGCGTCAGTATTCCATTTCCGGCAAGGAGTTTGTGCGCGACGATGACGGCAAGCTGATCGGCATCAATACCGTGGAAGTGGATGCCAATTTCAAGGAAGTTCCTGGCACCGTCAAATTCTGGCCAGCCGATCTGATTCTGCTGTCCATGGGTTTTCTGGGACCTGAGCACTATGTCAGCGAGCAGCTGAACCTGGAACTGGACCCACGCTCCAACTACAAGGCCCAGTACAAGGACTTCCGAACTTCCATGGACAAGGTCTTCGCCGCCGGCGATTGCCGTCGGGGCCAGTCTCTGGTGGTGCGTGCCATTGATGAAGGCCGCCTGGCTGCGGAACAGATCGACAAGTTTCTGGAAAGCTAGGCAGTTTTTAGAAACACCAGGCCCGGTCTTCTGCAAGAAGGCCGGGCTTTTTTCTGTTCGTCGATCGGCGGAGTCTTTACTACTCCGCCATTGTGGTTTCTGACATACTAGGCAGCAAATTGCACAGTCTGTTAGCGTATGCCAGAACCCGTCCTGCAACTCCACAATGTGGTGAAGAACTTCGCCGACTTCAGGGCCGTCGATGGCATCAACCTGAAGATTCCCAAAGGCTCCATCTATGGTTTTCTCGGCCCTAACGGCGCCGGCAAGACCACCACCCTGCGCATGATTCTGGACATCATCCGTCCCAGCAGTGGCACTGTCAGTATTCTGGGCAGCAACTCGGCCCTGAAAGTCAGGACTCGCATTGGCTATCTGCCGGAAGAGAAAGGCCTCTACAAGAAGATGAAGGCCTGGGCGGCGATTCAGTATTTCGCCATGCTCAAGGGCATGGAGCGCAAGGCCGCAGGCCAACGTGCCCGGGAGCTGCTGGACCGGTACGGCCTCGGTGAGTTTGCCGACAGCAAGATCGAATCCCTGTCCAAGGGTATGGGCCAGAAAGTGCAGGTGCTGGCCGCGGTAGCCCATGAACCGGAACTGGTGATTCTGGATGAACCGTTTTCCGGTCTCGATCCGGTTAACCAGGCAGTGCTTGAAGAGCTGATACGGGACATGGCCGCCAATGGCCAGACGGTGATTTTTTCCACCCATGTCATGCAGCATGCCGAACGTCTATGTGATCATCTGCTGTTGATTGCCCGGGGCCGGAAAATTTTTGATGGCACCGTGGATCAGGCCCGGGCAAGCATTCCCCGGCGCATTCTTCTGGAGACTGATAACGATATCGCCGCACTCCGGGACAGTCCTCTGGTGAATTCAGTTGAGCAGGCTGTGGCGGCAAGCGACAAGACCGGGCAGTGGCAGCTCAATATCACCGAGGAAGCGGACCCACAGCTGATTCTCAGTTTGTGTTTCGAGCAGGGTATCCAGTTACGCAAATTCGAATTCACCGAGCCCAGCCTGCATGATGTCTTTGTGCAGCTGGTTGGCGACCAGGGTCTGGCTACAAACAGCGGAGATGCAATGCCATGAAGATGATCTCCCTGATTGCCCAGCGCGAATACGCCGAAAACGTTAAAACCAAGGGTTTTTGGCTCACCATCGCCATCTTCCCCATCATCTTTGCCGGCATGTACTTTTTGCAGAGCGCCCTCTCCCGAGCCACACCGGAGCGTTACTACATTCTGATTGACCAGTCCGGCCAGTATGAACAGGCTGTCGACACTGCCATTGAGCGTGAGCATCAGCGCCGGATTCTGCAGGCCTTTGTGGATTATCTGCTGGAGTATCGCCTGGACAATGATCTGGAAAATACCGTCAGCAATGCCGACAGCAGCGTCAACCAGCTGGTGGATGATGTGGATGCCGACGAGGTTGCTGCCCTGAATGACTGGATCGACAATGGCGGCCTGGACTATGCCCTGCTGATGGCAAGCCCCTATCTGGAGGAAGATGCACCGCCCTTCGAAGCGCCGCCACCACAATTCCGGGCCGCCGATTTGCCTGCCGACATTGACCCGGATGCCGACTTGCAAAGCATTGCCCGGGCCATGCGCCCCTATCTCGCTGGCGAACGCCTGGTTAGCGTCAACGGTGAACGCGGAGAACTGTTTGCCCTGATCCTGATTCCGGACAATGTGGACCAGTTCATCAGCCGGCCCGGCAACATGCCGCAGCAGGCAGGCGGAATCACCGGCATGCAATACTGGTCACGCAACCTTACCGACTCCCGCCTGCCCGATGCCATCAGCAACAGCATCAACAGTGAAATCCGTGCCCGGGAGTATCTGGCCGCGGGTATTGATGCCGAGCAGATTCGCACTATCCAGCGCACGCGCCTGCCCTTCAGTCAGCTTGACCCGACTGCCGAGGAGGGTGAGGAGGCGGTAAGCATGGCGGATACTTTTCGCCAGTATGCGCCACTGGTATTCGTTTACCTGATGTTTGTTTCCCTGATGCAGAATGTGCAGTATCTGCTGTCCAATACCATCGAGGAAAAATCCAATCGCATTATCGAAGTCTTGCTGGCTTCGGTCACCGCCGATGAATTGATGCTGGGCAAACTGCTGGGCATTGCCATGGCTGGCCTTACTACCATTGCGGTCTGGCTACTGTCCTTTTTCCTGTTTATCAATCTCTATGACAGCAGCGGCACCGAACTGATCGGCCAGGTACTGGAAGTCATTCTGGGCTCGGAATTGATACCCTGGTTTGTGTTTTATTATTTCGCCGGATACGCCCTCTACTCCGGGGTCTTTCTCGCCATTGGCAGCCTCTGCTCCACGCTGAAGGAAGCCCAGGCTCTGATGATGCCCATGATCCTGATTCAGATCGTGCCACTGGCCATGATGGCCTTTGTCATTGTCGACCCCAATAACAGCATTGTCCGGGCCATGTCCTGGTTTCCCCTGTTCACCCCCTATCTGATGATGAACCGCGCCGCGGGTGATCCCCCCATGGTGGACGTAGTGGGCACAACGATCTTGTTATTGCTGAGCATCGCTCTGGTGTTGTGGGGCTCCGGCAAGGTATTCAGGCAAGGAGTTTTGCGAACAGGCCAGGCACCGAAGTTAATCGAATTATGGCGCATGCTGCGGGCCCGCTCGCACTAAACCGGCAGTAGCTTCAAAATTCCTGGCGCCTGGTATCACTCTAGCCAGACGGCAGGGTAAACAGACACACCATCAGGCGGTTGCGGGCTCGCCCGGTTTACCGGGGTCACCCACACTTCATCCATTGGCTGGTATTAATTGCGCTGTCCTGCAAACTACTCTCATCAGGTTACACGGCCATGCATATAACCTGGCCCGTATTGGTCAATGCCAAAGATGATGAACCTTGGCCAATTATTGAATCATTAATGAATGCGCCCTGGTTATTATCAGACCTATAAGCAAATTAATCCTGGTGCAAGTATTCTCTATCAATCAGTGCCTGATTCCATTAAATTGCTCACTTTTCTGCAACCAACGGAATTAAATTAATGCTCGAATTTCTAAGCCATTTTGAACTTGCCTCATATGTTGTGACCGTCTTGGGCGTACCTGCTGCTATCTACGTTTACATGCGTGAACAAGCGAGCTTACGATATGAGCGCGAGTACGGTACTTTTGATTCCCTTGATGATAAATACATTGAACTACAAACACTATGTCTTGAGCATAGCGAGCTCGATGTTTTTGACACACCCTTTGAACAAGCGCCGAACCTGACTGAAGGGCAAAAGAAACAAGAGGAAGCGTTACTACTAATACGTATCGCGATATTTGAAAGAGCTTATTTAATGTATAAGCGAATCAGTAAGGGTACAAAGCAGAGTCAATGGCAAGGTTGGGAAAATGAAATATCAGAGTGGCTGGAAAGACCTAACTTTATACAAGTCTGGAAGAACCATAGCCCATATTATGATCTTGAGTTTGTAGATTACTTTAACAAGTTAAGATCAAAGAATTGATTATCATTAGAACAGATTCATGAAACCATAGCCTGATCATTTGAGAATGCTGCAGACCAGGTCCCGCCAGGCAGCCTCAAATTCAGAATTCCTGACGCCTGGTATCACCCTCGCCAGGTGGCAAAGTCAGGGGCAGGTTGCAATGCACGCAACGTTTGCTGATCAGATTGAGAAAAATCACCTTGACGAAGAACTGCTGTCCACAGTTCGGGCAGCGGCGCCGAGCCATGTCGACGGCAAAAGCGGCCCAGAGGGCCATGTACATAAACATGAAGGTGTCGACCGACTGCTGGTTCTGCAGCAGAAACCAGACTGCGACCATATACACCGGCAGGGTCAACAGACACACCATCAGGCGGGTTCGGGCCCGCCCTATTTGCCGCAGTTGTTGCTGCAAATGCTCATACTGCTGTTGACTGAGATCCTGAATTGTCGCTTTTCCTGGCTGCTTGCCAGAATCGCCCGGTTTACTGGGGTCACCCATACTTCATCCATTGGCTGCTATTAATTGCGCTGTCCTGTAAGCTACTCTAACCAAGTCACGCAGCCATGTATATGACCTGGCCCGTCCAGCCGCATCAAGCTATCCAGAATTTCTATGTCCGACATTGTTTGTATCGCACGCAGCGCTGATGGCAGCGCCTGGGAACGCTTCAGCGATGCTGTGGAAGTGATCCAGGCCAGACAGCACCAGGATGTGGAAGACGCCTTGCAACGGGTCGAGGCACTCAGCGAGCAGGGCCTGACTGCGGTGGGCTATGTGGCCTATGAGGCAGCCAGTGCCTTCGATGCAAGCCTGCCCTGCCAGCAAACTGCCTTGCCACTGCTCAAATTCGCACTGTTTGAGCAAGGCCAGAGCTGGACTCCCCAGGCCAGCGGCGCGACCGCGCTTCGACTGGCTCCGGAGCTGGGCAAAGCCGACTATGTCGGCGCTATTACCGCCATCAAACAGCATCTGGCGGCAGGTGACAGCTATCAGGTCAATTTCACCCAGCGTCTTTGCGGCATCTGCCAGGGCGACCCCGAGCTGCTATTCGCCCGACTGCTGCAACAGCAACCCACCGATTACGGCCTGTATCTGGCTGATAGCGAAATCACCATACTCAGTGTCTCTCCGGAATTGTTTTTCAGCCTCGACGGCAAGCGCATTCGCATGCAACCCATGAAAGGTACAAGACCGCGCGGTCCCTGTGCCGAGACCGACCGCCAGTTCTACCAGGAACTGCAGAGCTCGGAAAAAGAGCGGGCCGAAAACCTGATGATCGTTGACATGATTCGCAATGATCTCGGCAGAATCGCGAACCCCGGTAGCGTCAAGGCCAGTCGCCTGTTCGAAATACTGGCGCTACCCACGGTTTGGCAGCAGGTGTCCACAGTAAGCGCCGAAACCAATGCAAACCTGCTGACCCTGTTTCGTGCCCTGTTTCCATCCGCCTCCATTACCGGCGCCCCCAAGCGGCAGACCATGGCCATTATCAAGCAACTGGAGCACAGCCCCCGGGGGGTTTATACCGGCGCGCTGGGTGTTATTCGCCCGGGACGCAAGATGCTGTTCAATGTCGGCATACGGACCCTTGTACTGGACAATAAAACCCGACATGCCGAATACGGCATCGGTAGCGGTATCGTCTGGGATTCCCGCGCCGATGCGGAATGGCATGAGACCCGCTTCAAGGCCCGCGTCATTGAACAGGGGCTGGAGGATTTCAAACTGCTGGAAACCCTGGCCTTCAAGCCGGGTCAGGGCATTGTGCTACTGGAGCTACATCTCAAACGTCTGCAACGCTCGGCCGCTTTTTTTGGCTTTCACTTCGACCCGTCCCTTATCCGACAACTGCTGGACTCGGTACAGAGCGAGGAGCCGCTGCGTCTGCGTCTGTTGGTAAACAGGGACGGCCTCCCGGATCTGCAGCAGCAGGCCTTGCCAGTTTCAGATGAAGAAATGCGACTAAGGCTGGCAAATAGCCCGGTCAACAGCCGCGACAATTTTCTGCGTCACAAGACGACCTGCCGGCAGGTCTATGAAGATATGAAGGCGGCTGTTGCGGACTGTGATGACGTCATACTCTGGAATGAACGGGGTGAGTTGACCGAGACCACAATCTGCAATCTGTTTCTTCGCATCGATGGCGAACTGTTAACGCCGGCACTGGCCTGCGGACTGCTGCCCGGCACCTGGCGTGAGTCCATGCTGGCCAAAGGAGAAGCCAGAGAAGCCGTTCTTTATAAACGTGACCTGGCACGTGCTGAAGAAATATTATTGGCCAACAGTGTCCGCGGCCTGCGCAAGGCCAGGCTGATGAAATAAACGCCTACCAGTTGCTCACGGCCCGCCAGATCTGGCTGAGGCCGATCAGCATCAATACCACTGCCAACAGACGATTCACCCAGCGACTACTCTCATCAAGATGGGTGCGCAAATAATTGCTGCCGATAACAAATCCATACAGCGCCAATACCTTGCCAGCATAGACCCCCAGCAAATAGGCGAACAGCAAGCCGCCGCTATACTCAAAACCCAGATAGCTGGTGGTAGCCGTCACTGCAAAAATCCAGAAGGGAATGGCCTGGGGATTGATCAGGGCAATGAACAGTCCGCGCCGTACAAAGGAAGGATCACCGTTTTCATTGCTGTTCAGGCTTGGATGGGAGTCATGCACGGTGACATAGACAGCCAGGCCGATAAAGATCAGGGCTACCAGCAGATTGATGCTGGCATGATCCTGGATAAAGCGGCTGATGACCACGCCAAACCAGATGGCCAGAAAAGCCTGCCCGGTTTCCACGGCAGCGGCCGCCAGTGACACCTTCATGGCCGCGCCCTTGCTGTGATCTACAGTGGTTTTGATCACCGTGAGATTGATTGGCCCGAAGGGCAGAGTGGCGACAAACGAAGTCGCCAGGGCAACCAGCACATACCAGGCCGGGTTATCCGGGCTCATTGGTAACCCTGGGCTTGCAGTTTGAACAGCGTGGCGTATTGCCCGCCAGCTGCCAGCAACTCTTCATGACTACCCTGCTCCATGATCTCCGCTTTTTCCAGCACGATAATATGATCTGCCATCCTGACGGTGGAGAAGCGGTGGGAAATAATTATCGAGATTCGATTGCTGGTGAGTTCGCGGAAATGGGAAAAGATTTCGGCCTCGGCCCGGGCATCAATTGCAGCGGTGGGTTCATCGAGAATCAATACATCGGCGCGGCTGCGCATAAAGGCGCGGGACAGAGCGATTTTCTGCCACTGGCCCCCGGATAATTCCTTGCCATCCTTGAACCATGTTCCCAATTGGGTGCCATAACCTGCCGGCAAATCCTTGATGAAGACATGGGCCATGCCCTTGCCAGCGGCAGTCTCGATTTTTTCATCGTCTGCCAGTTCGTCCACATCACCAATGCCGATATTCTCACCTACCAGTAACTGGTAGCGCGCAAAATCCTGAAAGATGACACCGATTTTTTCACGCAGGGCGTTGATATCCCAGCGCTGTAACTCCAGACCCTGAAAAGTAATTCTGCCTTCTGTCGGCTGATAAAGACGGGTTAGCAACTTGATCAGGGTGGTCTTGCCACTGCCGTTCTCACCGACGATAGCAAGACTCTCGCCAGCGCGAATATGCAGATTGATGCGATCCAGGGCCGGCGTCTTGCTGCCGGGATAATAGAAACTGACGTTTTCAAAGCGGATTCCGTCGGCCGGGTCCGGGCCACTGCTCTGGTCGCCGGTTTGTTCCGGCACCTTGTGCTCCAGATACTCCGTGAGATTGGACAGATAGAGGTTGTCCTCGTACATGCCGTTGACGGCCGTCAGACTGTTGGTGACAGCATTCTGGCCGAGCCGAAACTGGGCGATATACATGGTCATCTGACCGATACTGATGGCGCCGGCAATGGCCGCAAAGCCCACCCAGCCATAGGCGAAATAAAAGGCCGCGCTGGCCAGCAGGCCCAGCACATAACCCCAGAATCCCCGTCGCAATACCAGGTTACGATCTTCAGTGTAGATGTTGCGGAAGATATCCACATAGCGCTGCAGAAACAGCTTGCCCAGTTGCAGCAGCTTCACTTCCTTGACCCCATCCTCGCGGGTCAGCACCATCTCCAGATAAATCTGCATGCGCCGCTCGGCCGAGCGGCGACGGTGAATGCGGAAGGCCTCACCGGAAAATTTTGCTTCAGCTACAAAGGCCGGAACACCGGCGGCTGCCAGTAACAGTACTGCCCAGGGGGAGAACTGAAACAGGAACAGGGCAATGGTAAACAGGGCGATGAGATCACGGGCCAGGTCAAAGGTTTTGATCACCAGGCTTAGGGGCCGACTGGAAGCCTCGCGTCTGGCGCGCACCAGTTTGTCGTAGTATTCCGCATCCTCGAAATGGGCCAGTTCCAGCGTCAGGGCCTTCTCCAGAATCATGACGTTGATCTTGTTGCCCAGTAGTACCCGCAGAATGGACTGGCACACCGTATTCAGTTTCTGGGCACCGGTCATCAGTACCACCAGGCCGGCTTCGATGAGCACATACCGGAGCACCTCTGCCCTGGCCTGTTCGGCCAGCTCACCGGATTCCTGGATAGCCGTGGAGACAGCATCCACAAACAGGCCTCCCACCGAGGCGATGGCGGCGGGTAGCACACCGGCTATCAGGGTTGCCCCGGCCATGGCCAGGGTCAGCGCTGCGCTGGTGCTCCAGACAATTTCAATGGCCACCCGGCTGTATTGGAAAACCGAGATAAATTTGCGCAGGGAATTCCCTGAATCCTTGTTACTCAATGTCTGTCCACGAAGTAATACTGGCTGATGAATCAGCGCTGACTGGAGAGAATGGGGGCCGGCTTGGGCGGCCCGGGCGCCGTCAGGCGCCGAGGATGGTAACACGCCAGGGCCAAAACCATGCGGTTTCGGCCCTGGCAATGTGTTTTTAGAGCTTCATCAGTTTCAGGACGATACGGTCAGTATTGCGACCCAGGCTCGGATCGAAAGGACCGACAGTGTGGTCATCGGCAGGATTGTCCAGCACTTCGCTGACACCCACCAGAGCAAAGTCACCGGACTGCAGCAGGGCCTTGACGGCTTCATCGAAGGCAATGCGATGCAGGGTCTGGTTATCGGCTCCGGGTGTACCTTCATGATCGATCACGCCGAAAATGCCACCAGTCTTCAATACCGAGGCGACTTGAGCAATGATGTTCTGGGCCGCTTCGGGATTGGAGTTGTGAAAGTCATGGAAATTCAGGGCGGTGATGGCGAAGTCTACAGATCCGGCCGGGGCATCGGTGATGGCTGCGATCTGATCGACATTGGAAAGACGTGCCGCACGGGCATTGGCAGCCTCTTCAGCGCGGCCGCCGGGGCGATTTTGCATGTAGACCGTGCCATTGTCGCCAACCGCATAGGACAACACTTCGGTATACCAGCCGGCGGACGCATTGATGTCCAGCACAGTCATACCGGGTGCGACACCCATGAAATTCAGGACAGCCGGTGCCTGACGGGAAGCATCACGCTCCTTGTCGGCTTCCGGACGCTCCGGATTCATCATGGCCCGCTCGAGCGCGGCAGTGTCCAGTTGCCCGTAGGCAGTGCTGCACAGGAAACAAATAGCTAGCAGAGTAAAAAATGATTTCATAGCAGTGACCCTTTGTGAGCGATTGATGTATTGCTTTAATTGTCTCAGGGCGTGGTCAGACCTGCTGGTCTGGCCACGAACAGGGCTAAGCAGAATAAACCAAGGCTGATCGGGAGTACACTGCTGTGGCAGCACAAAGTGGTGTCGTGTGTCGGGACCTTGCCCCGGAGCGCAGCTCTGGCGTCAGTGCAGGCGCCAGGACAGCTTTAATTCGTCTTCGAAAAACTCTTTGACCTGTTTCAGCTCGCTGACCTCGCCTTCGGAGTCCATCAGGGGCATATGGTATTCGATGTCATTGAGGATATTGGTGATACTGCCGGTATCCAGCACGCTGAGATCCAGATTGAATGGAAATTTCTGTTCCTTGGCCATTGCGACTACTCCAGTACGTCCAGGATGCCCCAAATAAAGAGGGGCAAATGTTTGCACAAAGGTAGTATCGACTGACTTTAAGAATTCTTCATAACAAATTCTATTAATTGAAGTTTTTAAGTATTTTTAAACGGTGCCGAAAGCTTTTAACAATATCTTTACGCAGTTCACATCGCGTATTAGACTATCCCCCGAAGTTGGTGTTACAGGCTCTGTCCGAGCAACTCCGGCGACGTTATAACAATCATAATAGGGACGGTCAGGCAATCTGACCCACTGGAGAGAAGTCAGGGTGCGAGGGCTAATTCATGCCTGGGCCGAGTTCGTTATTGCCCGGCGCGTCGCTGTAATCACCGCTACTTTATTGTTGCTACCCTTGCTGTTGTTCACCGGCGGCAATATTCCCTTCGACAACAGCACTGCCCGCTATTTTATAACTGGCGATCCGACACTGGCGGAATACGACCAGCTGCTGGATCTGTTCGGGGATAATGAATACCTGCTGGTTGGTATCGAGGCTGCTCCCGGAGAAGATATTTTCTCTGCCGAAGCAATGGATGCCCTGCTGCAGCTCTCGGACTTCCTTGAGCTGCATCCCTATGTCACCCAGCTCCGCTCCCTGACCACCTACGAATACATCAGCGGCGACAGCTACAGCCTGTCGGCCGAGTACCTGATTGAAGATCCCCTGACCCTGGCTGCGGACGAAGAAGCAATCAACCGGGTGCAATCAATACTGCGGCAAGAACCACTGGCCCTGGGCACACTGGTTAGCGAGGATTTCCGCCATACGCGCATGGCAGCACGGGTGGAGTACCGGGAAGAGACTTCGGAACACAAGGTGGAGCTGGTGCAAGACCTCTACCAGTTTGTGGAGGAGCAGGGCCTGGATGATAGCGCGAGTTATCAGTTGCACCTGTCCGGCTACCCACTGGTTAACGAGCGCTTCGAAACCGTGTCCGCCGAGGACACCGCCTTTCTGATACCAATCATGATCGTGGTGATGCTCGCCATTCTTTATTTCAGCTTTCGCTCCCTGGCAGCCACTCTTCTACCCTGGGTTGTCATTGCCTGTGGGCTGCTGACGCTTCTGGAGTTGCAGTACTATCTCGGCATACCCCATACCACCATCGACAGTGCAGCACTGGCGCCCACCCTGATCATTATTGGCATCGGCATTACGGTGCATGTCTTGCTGGAGTTCTTCCGCTGCAGCCTCAGTGGCCTGAATGGCCCGGATGCAGCCCGCGAGGCCATTCGTCACATCTGGATGCCGGCCTTTTTTACTGCGGTCACTACCGCTGCCGGTTTCCTGGCCCTGTCTGTTACTCGAATCCTGCCGATTCGTGAATTTGCTCTGCTCGGCTCTATTGGCCCGCTGCTGCTGTTTTTCTTTGCCCTGACCGCTCTGCCTGCCATGCTGAGCTATATCAACAAACTGCCAGCCGGTACCAACCAGATTCTGCACGGCGGTTTGATTTCAGGCCTTACCAGCAAAGTGCCAGATTTCACATTTAAACATCAAAAAGCCATTCTGGCAGCCGGGCTGATTATTATCGGTTTTTCAATATGGAATTTGCCCAACGCCGAAGTGGACAATAACTATGTCACTCTGTTCAAGGCGGACAGCGAAACCCGGCAGGACATTGAGTATTTCGATGAGGTGTTCAAGGGCATGATGACCCTGGATATTATCCTCGATTCCGGCACCGCCGGCGGCATCATGGAACCGGCTTTTCTGGAGGATATGCAAGCTATCCAGAACTGGTTGGCGGGGCATGAAAAACTGGGCAAGGTCAATTCACTGATTGATTACCTGAAAGAAATCAATCAGGCATTAAATGAAGATAATCCGGAGTATTACCGCTTGCCGGAAAGTCGCGAGATGGCCGCCCAATCCCTGTTTCTCTACGAAAGCGCCGGCGCCTATGAGGACCTGTCTGATATCCGCAGCTTTGATAACCGCCACACACGCCTGGTGGTACCGGTAGTCAATATGCCAGCGTCAGAAATGCAGGCAGAACTGGATCTGATCAGCGACTACATGGCTGGCAATTACCCCCATCTCGACCCGGTACTCACCGGCACCATGGTGTTGTACACGGTGCAGGATATCTACACCGCCGAGGGCATGGTGCAATCTTTTCTGGTGGCCCTGACGGTAATCTCCCTGTTTTTCATTATTCTGTTCCGGTCCCTGCGCTACGGCCTGCTCTCCATTATCCCCAGCATTATGCCTATTCTGCTGGCGGCCAGTATTGCCGGGTTTCTGGGAATTTATCTGGATCAGAGTGCGGTCATTGTGTTTGCCATGACCATGGGTATCGCTGTGGACGATGCCATCCATGTGATGAATCGCTATCTCAGCTCCCGCCGCAATGGTGATTCCACCCATGATGCGATTCAACGTGCCATGAATGAATCTGGTCGCGCAGTAGTGTTCAGTTCCATGGTACTGGTGTTCGGATTCAGTGTATTGTGTTTTGGATCCTTCACTACCGTGATCTATGTAGGACTTTTCGGCAGCATTATCATGAGTCTGGCCCTGCTGGGTGACCTCATTTTCCTGCCAGCCATTCTTTATCGTCTGGATGGCGGCAAGGCCGAAAACAGCAACGACGCAAGCCCACAGACAAGCCAGGGATAGTCATGCAAGCACAGCAACAAAGCCACTACATTCCCCGCCCGGGATACCTGCACAGCCTTTGCCTGATTCTGGGTTTCGGTCTCGCCTGCGCCGCCTCAGCGGCGGAGATGAGTGCCCGGGAAGTGATGGAAGCCGTCGATCAACTGGCCGATGGTGATACCCGTACTGGCCAGTACACCATGGTGTTGATTGACCGGCGTGAACGCCAACGCAGCCGCGAACTGACTATTCTTTCCAAGGACTACGGCCAGGACACCCGTACCCTGTCCACCTTCAATTCACCCGCTGATATTCGCGGTACCGCCTATCTCAATTATGACTGGGATGATGCCGAGCGTGATGATGACTCCTGGCTCTATTTGCCAGCCATGCAACGGGTTCGACGCATCGCCAGCAGCGATACTTCCGATTCATTTCTGGGCAGTGATTTCACCTATGCCGATATCAATGGCCTGGAAATCGACTGGTATGACTATCGCTTCATCAATGAATCCGAAACCGTGGACGGCGTCGAATGCTGGGTCATCGAAGCCACGCCCCGGGCCGACATGAAAGAGAAAGCCGAACAGGCCACTGGCTATTCTCGCCTGCAAGCCTGGATCAGCAAGGATAATTTCGTGCAGATGCGTGCCCAGGCCTGGGAGTTGCGCGGCAACCGGGTCAAGTATTTCACCGCCTCGGACATCCGCCAGATAGATGGCATCTGGACTATACATCGCCAGCAGGCCGTCACCACCCGCAACGGGCGCCAGGAGCATGCCAGCATTCTGCAACTGAATGACATCCGCTATGATATGGACATCGACGATGATGCCCTGACCACCGAAGCCATGCAGCGGGGCATCGATTGAATCTGTTGATTCATGGATGACAAAGCTTGTCTGTTTATTCGCGCTCCAAACTGACTCTGTTCCCGGTGCTGCTCTGCTGTTGGGTCGGTACTGCGTCGGCCCAGGATGACTTCTTCAGCAATATCGAAATAGACAGCACTGCTTCCACGCCGGACAAGGACTGGTCACTGATTGGTAGACTGGAACAGAAAGTTGCCTATGGCCTGGAATCTCCCCCAGCGCTGTTCAGTCGCCAGAAATCCACCTTGAGTTCGATCCAGACCAGCCTGTTTACTCAGCTTGATTGGAGCCTTGGCGAATCCAGTCAGTTCCGCCTGAGCGGGCAGGCATTTCACGATGAAATTTTTCGCTACCAGGATGACATTGCTTACAGTGCAGCGGAAATCAACGAATTCCGCAACCGCTTCGAAATCCGGGATTTCTATATAGAGCACGAGTTTGATAATGACGTCTATATCAAGCTCGGCAATCAGATGCTGGCCTGGGGGGTCACGGAATACCTGCGCATTACCGATCTGGTCAATACCGAAAACCAGTTCAGCCTGGGCCAGGAAGATCTGGAAGACCTGCGCCGACAGGTTCCCGCCCTGCTTGCTTCGGTCAATCTCGCTCAATGGAATCTGGATACCGTCATTACCCACGATGCTGGCCGCGATGATATCGCGCCGGCCGGGGATGAATTTGATCAGTTCGCAGCACTGCGCGCTGCCGGGATAGCAATTCATATCGATGAAGCCAGCAGGCAAGAGGAATTTTTTATGCGCCTGTCACGTACCGGCAGCCGTGGTGATGTTCAGCTTGTGGCTGGCGAGTTTAACGACAATGCCCTCTCACTAAGCGATTTTCTGCCCGCGCCCGGGGGAGGTCAGGCTCGGTTCGGGCAAAGCCGCATGCGGGCACTGGGCATCGCAGGCACCCGCGTGGCGGGAAACTGGTTGTTTTTTTCCGAGCTGGGCCTGCACAAGAACAAGGCACTGCGGCCTGGCAATGATGCCTATCTGCTCAGCAGCGGTGGCTGGCAAAACAAAGACCTGCTGCTGGGGGCACTGGGCATTGAATACAGTGGCTTGCGCAATCTGTTACTGACTCTTGAGCTGGATGGCCAGCGCATTCGGGATAACGACAAGCCCCGCTATGGCCAGGCCGAGAAGCTGGGCATTGGCTTGCGCGCTTACTGGACCGGGCTGAATGAGCGCCTGCAGGTACTGGCGGTTGTCAATGAACTGGCTGACGACGCCGGGCGAGTGAGCCGGTTATCTGTCGATTATGACTGGTCAGACAATTTCACCCTGGGGTTTTTATGGGTAAACTACGCAGCGCCGGTGACTTCCTACGTAAACCCTTTTCGTTACAACGACGTCATACAGGCACGCTTGCAATATAACTTTCAATACTAGAGTGGCTCAGCGCCAATAACAGCATGTTGAACGAAGAACAGGAACAACGGGCCTATCACCACGGTAACGTCAAGGAAGCCCTGATTGATGAGGCCATGAAGTTTATCGAGGCCGATGCCATTGAACAGCTTTCCCTGCGCCGCCTTGCCCGCGAAGTCGGTGTCACTCCCTCGGCCGTGTACAACCATTTTTCCGACAAGAATGCCCTCATGCTGGCTATCAAACTGCGCCTGTATGAAGAGATAAACCATTATTTCGAAAGCCATTGCCAGCTCGGTTCGGATCCCGAGGACAATCTTTTGCAGATCTGCATGGCCTATTACCACTACGCCGAGGAGTATCCGGCACGCTTCCAGCTCATGTTTACCCTGCGCCTGCCCATGGAATGGTCGACACCGGAATTTGTGGAAGTATCCTGCCGCTGCCTGGCCGCCACCCGCAAGACCGTGCTGGATATCTACAACAAGTATCAGATTCCCTGCGGTGAAGAGGCCGTGGTGAATACCACGCTGCTGGTGTGGTCACAATTGCATGGCATTATCGCCCTGAAGAACACCGGCTCCATCAAGGCAGCGGTCGCCTATCAGGACTGGCCGGCACCCTGTGCCCTGGTGAATGACGAAGATGTGATCTCCCTGATTCGCCAGCATGTCACCATGACCGTTAACGCCATTCTCAATGCCCAACATGGTGACAACCACTGAAGCGCATCTGACTCAATCCCAGTCCAGCCCCATGGCACGCCGCGCCAGCTGATTCTTGATAAAGCCCGCCTTGTCGACGCTGCGCAGGCCGGCAGTGCGCAGCCAGCGAACTGGCAAGGCCTCCTGGGCAAACAGATACTTGAAACCTTCCATCAGCCACATCATGCCGAGATTATGACCCTTGCGGGCACGCTGGTAGCGCAGTAATACGGTCTTGTCCGCTGGCGCCCTGCCGACGGCCTGGGCCTGCTTCAGTTCACCGGCCAGTGCCCGGGCATCCAGCAAACCCAGATTGACTCCCTGACCGGCGAGTGGGTGGATGGAGTGGGCGGCATCCCCGATCAGTACAATATTGTCCTGTACATAATCCACCGCATGCCGCTGGCGCAGGGGAAAGGAAAAGCGTTCGGCACAATGTTCAATCTGCCCCAATCGCCATTCGAAGGCGGCGCCCAGCTTTTTGGCAAAATCAGCCTCATCCAGTTGCATCAACGCATCGCTCATCTCTGGATCGGCTGACCAGACAATGGAACAGTAACGTTGGGCGTCGTCTTCCCTGCCGGTGTGCAATGGCAGAAAGGCCAGGGGGCCGGATGCCATGAAGCGTTGCCGGGCACAGCCGCCATGGGGAAATTCAGTGCGCACGGTGGTCACCACAGCGCTGTGCTGGTAATCCCATTCCCGGGTCCTGAATTGTGCCAACCGACGGATACCGGAATTGGCACCATCGGCGGCAATCAGCAGCTTCGCCGTTATTTCCTGCCCGCTCTCGCACTGCAGACTCACGTCCCCACTGCTGGCGGTGTCCAGGGCCGTTACCAGTTGTGCAGGAATCAGTTCAAGATTGTCCTGCTCGCGCAGTTTGTCGTGCAACGCGTGAAGCAGGACGCGATTCTCGACAATGATTCCCAGCTCATCCTGATCGATGTCTGCAGCCGAGAAAGCGATCGAACCGGTGCCCTCGGCATCCCAGGCATCCATGGTCTGATAGGGGCAGCAACGTTGGCTGATAACCGCCTGCCAGACCTCAAGCTGCTCCAGCAACTGGCGCGAAGCCAGGGTCAGGGCACTGACCCGGGCATCGAAGGCCACTGCTTCAGCCTCGCCGTCAGGTTCGGCCCGGGGGCTGTCAAAATTGCCCCGATCCAGCAGGGCGATCTTCAAGGGCAATTCTCGCAGCAGGGCGGCCATGGCGGCGCCCACCATGCCAGCGCCAACGATGACGATGTCGAACTGTTGATTGTCTGAACTCATGGTTGGAATTATAGGGAATCCGGCCAGCGGTTTCAGGCATTGTTTCCGACTCTGATAATTAGCGTCTTGCCAGACTGCGCTTTGCGCCACCATTCAATTCCGCCACCAGAGAATTATTGATAGACTGCATTGATTCGATCTATAACAAGCTGTCAGCTGTCGTTGGCAGAATCAAAGCGAGGAAGCCCATGCCCCATGTTGTCAGCCCGGATCAGCTTGCCGACTTGATCAATCAGGAAGTGGGTGTCTCCGACTGGATTGAGATAGACCAGGCCCGCATCAACCAGTTCGCCGAGGCCACCGGTGATCATCAGTATATCCATGTGGATCCGGAGCGTGCTGCGCAGACCCCGTTCGGCACTACCATCGCCCATGGCTTTCTCACCATGTCACTGATGGTGATGATGGGCTATGAAGCCAGCATCAAGCTGGAAAATTCAGTCATGGGGATCAATTACGGTTTCGACAAACTGCGATTTATCAATCCCGTCAAAGTGGGCAGTCGCATTCGGGGCCGTTTTGTATTGCTCAGTGCAGAAGAGAAAAAGCCCAATCACTACCTGCTGAAACATGAAGTGACTGTGGAGATCGAAGGCGAGGAAAAACCGGCCCTGATTGCGCAGTGGCTGGGTATGACCGTGCTTGGATGATCCGGAATTGACCACTGCGCGTAAGCAATGCTTAGCGCCAATCAACGAATAAAAACCGTTATGAAAAAATCACTGCTTTCACTCATTCCATTTCTCACTGCCTGTGCCGGTGAACCTCCCCAGAATATCGGTATGCAGGACGGACGCCTGGCACCCTGCCCCGATTCTCCCAACTGTGTCAGCAGCTTTGAAGACAGCGAGAGCCACGGCATCGCCCCATTGCAGGCAGACCTGGACAGTATCGAATCTGTGCTTGTACAGATGGAGCGTACCAATATCGTGCAACAGCGGGGCAACTATCTCTATGCCGAGTTCACCAGTCGCTTGATGGGATTCGTCGATGATGTGGAATTCCTGTATGACCCTGACAGCGGCCTGACCCACGTACGTTCGGCTTCAAGACTGGGTTACAGCGACCTGGGCGCCAATCGCAATCGTATCGAAGCGATTCGCGAGCGCCTCGCCAGTCAGTAGCGCTGCCGCCGGCAGCTACCAGGAATTCAGACCCATGGCCTGGCGCGCAAAACCACGCCGCAAGCCTGGCACAAGATCGATTGCCAGCAGTCCGGCCTTTCGTGCCAACACTCTTTCAGGGCGATTACTGGAGAACCAGGCAATCATCTGGTCAGTCAGGGTGATGGCGGCCTGCTGATCCGATTCACGGGCCTGCTGATAGGCATGCAATACTGTCATGGAGCCCGGTGCAATCTCGTTTTGTCTGGCTTCCACCAGTTTATCCACCAGACAATCGCAGGCCCGCAGGGCAAGATTCAGACCCTGACCCGCAACCGGGTGCAAGGTGTGGGCGACATTACCCAACAGTACCAGAGAGGGTCGCACCGACTCCCGGGCCACCGACAAGGTCAGGGGATAGGCGGCGCGCTGTCCGATCTGGGTCAAGTCGCCAAGACGGCGACCAAAGCGTAATTTGAGATCCGCCAGCAAACTCTGGTCATCCGCCGCCAGGATTGCATCGGCTTCGCCTGTAGCGACCGTCCACACCAGTGCACCCCGGTGTTGGCCCTGGTAATCAGACAATGGCAGCACAGCCAATGGGCCGCTATCGGTGAAACGCTCATAGGCCACATTGTTGTGGGCCTTGCTGAAGCCAATATTGGCGATGATTGCTTTCTGGTCGTATGCCTTGCGTTGCTGCTCGATACCGAGCTTTTCCGAAACAGGCGACCTGCCCCCATCGGCAAGCACCACCAGCGAAGCCCGAACTTGCTGTTCCTCGCCTGCCACCTGAAGACTGAGATCCATGCCATCCGCTACCGGCCGACTGTCGACAATAGTGGCTGGCGCCAGAAAATCGATGGCCGGTGATTCCTGCAACATGGGATTGAGCACCTGGCCCAATTGCCGGTTCTCTATCACATAACCCAGTGCATCCTGGCGGTGTTCGCGGTGGCTCATCAACACCGAACCGAAGTGCCCCTGATCCGAGACCTGAATCTCCTGAATGGGAGTGACCAGTTCCGCCAATTGCTCCCAGGCCTGCATGCGAGAGAATATCTTGCGGGAACCAAAAGACAGCGCCGTTGAGCGAGCATCAAAACTGGGCTGCTCCGGCGCACGGGTCGCCACGGCTTCCACCACCAGCATGGAATAGCTTTGCTCACCCAGTGTTCTGGCCAGCAGATTGGCGAAACTGGCGCCCACCATGCCGGCACCGACCACAACAATATCGTAGTAACTGGCGGGCCGCTCGATCTGCATGACTACTGCGCCGCCTCGGCCATGAATGATTCAATTTCCGCAACAGTCTTGGGAATGCCCTTGCTGATGACCCTGTTGCCATTGCGGGTCACCACCACATCGTCTTCGATGCGCACGCCAATACCGCGCCATTTCTTGGCCACCTTACGGTTGTTTGGCGCGATATAGATGCCCGGCTCAATGGTTGTCACCATGCCCGGCTCCATCAGGCGCCAATCATCATCAATTTTGTAATCACCGACATCATGCACGTCCATTCCGATCCAGTGGCCAACACGATGCATGTAAAAATCCCGATAGGCTTCACTCTTGATGGCCTGGGCGACGGTGCCTTTGATCAAACCCAGTTTGACCAGGCCCTGGGTAATCACCTTCACCGAAGCCTTGTGGGGCTCGTCCCAGGCAGCGCCTGGCTGTACCGCATCTATAGCAGCTTGCTGCGCCTTGAGAACTATCTCATAGATCGCTTTCTGTTCCGGACTGAACTTGCCTGAGGCGGGAAAGGTACGGGTGATATCCGACGCGTAATACTGGTATTCACAACCTGCATCAATCAGTACCAGGTCGCCCTCTTTAATTTCAGCATTGTTTTCGATGTAATGCAGAATGCAGGCGTTGTCGCCGGCAGCGACGATGGAAGTATAGGCCGGTGCCTGACTGCCATTGCGCTTGAAGGCATAGAGCAACTCCGCTTCCAGCTCGTACTCACGGCAACCCGGACGGCAGGCCGCCATGGCCCGCTTGTGGCCTTCGGCCGAGATCTTCGCGGCCTGCTCCATGAGTTTGAGTTCGGATTTGCTTTTAATCAGGCGCAGCTCATGCAGCAAGGGATCCAGCATCAGAAACTCGCCAGGCGGATGGCCACCCAGTTTTGATTTGCTGCGAATCACCTTCACCCATTCCATGACCTGATCGTCGAACTTGTCGTCCTTGCCCATGGCATAGTAGACCCGGTCGCGACCTTCGATCAGGCCCGGCAGGATGTCATCGATATCGTTGATGGGAAAGGCATCGTCCATGCCCAACTCTTCAATGGCTGCATCGGGGCCCAGCAAAATACCGTCCCAGAGCTCTTTCTGGGGGTCTTTTTCCTGACAGAACAGCACCACTTCACCCTGCTTGCGTCCCGGAATCAGGGCCAGCAAGGCCCGTGCCTCTGTGAAACCGGTGAGGTAATAGAAGTCACTGCTTTGCCGGTAGAGATAATCGGCATCATTATTCCTGACACGGGGCGGCGCTGCCGCCAGCAAGGCGATACTGTTAGGCTCCATCTGGGCCATCAGTTCCTTGCGCCGTGCCTTGTATTCCCGAAAACTGCTGCTCATTTTTTCCTCGAAACCGGGCCCATGGGACAAGCGCTCAAGCATATAGCCGGCCACTGCAGATGCCAAGTGCAGTGACACATCCGGGACGCTGCCTTGCAAGCAATTGTTTCCACTGGGAATTAGCAGCAGGCTGGAACCAGATCCCATTTTTTGCTGCTGTATTATTGACCCTATCCCGCCTCGGCTCTATAGTTACGACACTCTTAATGTAAATCCTAAAGTGTTGCCAATAGTCCATTGCGGCAATTCATAATTCAAGAAAATCAACCAGATGCAAATGAGTGAAGACAGCTTCCAGTCCCTGAATGAAAAGGTCGATGACCTCATCGAGCTTTGTGCAGAAATGAAACGGGAAAATCAGTTACTCAAAGCCAATGAGAGTAACTGGCAATCAGAACGTCAACAACTGCTCGAGCGCAACAAGGAAGCCAAGTCCAGGCTCGAATCTATTCTTGTACGCCTCAAGGCAATGGATCAGACCTGATCCCGGGACCAATCATGACTGAACAAAGCAGCAGCACCGTGCAGGTAAAAATTCTCGACAAGGAATACCAGGTCAATTGCCCGCCTTCTGATCAGGAAGCGCTGATGAAATCGGCCCGCTACCTGGATGAGAACATGCGCAAGATCAAGTCCCGCGGCAACATCCATGGCGCCGAAAAAATTGCCGTCATGGCAGCGTTGAATATCACCCATGACATGCTGCGCAAGAATCGCCTCATCAATGAGACTCGCCATGTCACCACCCAACAGGTTAAGGGTCTGGAAGACAAGATCGAGTCAGCCCTGGCCTCCAGTCGTCAGCTGGAAATCTGAGCAGCCATAACTGCATCACACTATTCTCTTTTCCGCTAAACCCACCGGCCGTTCTTGTCGTTCTAAGATCTGTGCCTGATTCCTTTATCTGGCACGGCACTGCGATATATACTAGTGCCGAGAGTTCCCTGGACCATTTGCCAATCGAATGTGTTCTTGAGCCGATATCTTTATACCCGGAGGCAACTCGTCAGATGTTGTTGTGCATGTCCGCAAGACGGAAAGCCTGATTCATCGCGGGAGCCACCACCTGAACCTTTTGGTTCAGGGCAAGTTTGATAGCGGTGTTCCGGGGAGCTTGTTTTATCAGGGCCTCAATCCAGGTCAGAGGTCTGGCGCGGAGTCTGACCGCTACAGGACGTTTCATCCCGAACTTCACATGAACGAAGAAGAACGCCGAGCCCTGCGCGACTCACTCAGAGAAGCGCGCAAGCAACTGTCGCCTGCTGAACAGGCCGCCGCTGCGGCTTCATTGTGCGAGCTGGTGCTGGCGCAGGATTTCTACAGTGATGCCAAACTGGTCGCTTTCTACCAGAAAATCGACGGTGAAATCGATCCCTCTCCCCTCATGCAGCAGGCTCTCAGGGACGGCAAGTCCTGTTTTCTGCCGGTGGTCAGCAAAGACGACCCGGAGCAACTTATCAGCTTCGCCCCTTATGACAGCGATACCCGCCTGACCGAGAATCACTGGGGTGTGGAAGAACCACCACTGCCTGACAAGCTGATTTCGCCCACCAGTTTTGATGTGGTGTTTGTGCCTCTGGTGGGCTTCGATGGCAATTGCTTTCGCCTCGGCATGGGCAAGGGCTTCTATGACCGGACTTTCAGTTTCAAGATTTTCAATCGTCGCAGCCAACCGCTGCTGGTGGGACTGGCGCACGAATGCCAGTTAACAGAACCGTTTCCCATTGCCAGTTGGGATGTGCGGCTTGATGCGGTGATTACTGACAGGAAAATTTACCGCCCCGAGACTGACTAGGGCGGCATACGCGGCTTTTTCTACCTGTCCCTGGCGTTCTTTTTATCCCTGTTCGTTACCAAAAATTCCTGGCTCCGCGGCCTCTTGCCGTCGGCTCCGTCTGTTCGGTTGTGTTACATCAAGGCACTCTGGGCGACGCTGCTGGCCAATACACCAACCACGAATAATGCAATGATGACCACAACCAGGTCGGGTTTTTTGCGCATTTTTCCTGGCTCCGGATATAGGCTTCATCCTTCTTAGCGACACCTGGCAGCGAAGCTTTAATTTTCTTTAAAATACAACTAACTACTGATTAAACTTCATGTGTGCGTAAGAATGGCCAAAAAGCCATTGCTTTCGGTCAATGCCTGCCTATAATACTGTACATATATACAGTATCAGGAGGTCGCGCCATGACCACAGCCAGACAACGTCATTTCAGCCCCCACCCGCAAGCCGCCGCCACTGGTGCCGCCCAGCACATCGAACAGCTCCTGCAGGGCAGCACCGCCCTGTGGCGCGGCTGCGACCTGGCAGGTCAGGGCAATAGCGGCCAGGCCACCGGCTTTCCAGAACTGGATGCCATCCTGCCCGGGCGCGGCTGGCCCCGTAATGGTTTGATGGAAATAATGGCCCCCCATTGGGGCAGTGGTGAACTGCAACTGTTACTGCCATTGATGCGCTCGGTGATTGCCCGGGGTCAATGGATATTATGGATCTCGCCACCCTATCTGCTGTACGCCCCGGCTCTGGTGCAGGCGGGCGTCGATACCGAGCAGGTCCTGGTGGTGGACCTGGAAACGTCCTGCCGGGATGCCCTGTGGACCATGGAAAAGGCTCTGCAGACCGGCAATTGCGGCCTGGTACTGGCCTGGCAGGACTGGCTGCCGGGCAAGGTACTGCGCCGCCTGCAACTGGCTGCCAGCGCCGGTGACACCCTTGGCGTGCTGTTCAAACATAAAGATAGTAAGCACTCACCCTCTCCCATACGTCTGCAAATAAAGGATTGTTCTCCGGAAGACCGGCCCTGCAGTGAGGCAGAAGTGACCCTGATCAAGGCCCGGGGAAACTTCCGCCCCCTGAGCACTCGCCTGCCATTGCCACTGTCCAGCCCCGTCAAGCGCAGCAGCGCCCCCCGGGCCTGACATGAAAGAGAAGGGCCCGGGTGCACAATTGCCCCTGCCGGCACTGCCGGACCGCAGGGGTGCCCCTGTCATTCGCCTCAAGCCAGCCAGCAGGGCTGCAACGGAACAGGCAACAAGCCGCCCGCGGCGGGATTCCCTCTGGTATGCCCTGTATTTCCCCCAGCTCCAGGCCCTGAATGAGGAGCAACAACAAGCCGCATTGCGGCAACTGGCGGAAACGGTTGTCACAGTCAGCAGCAGCATCAGCTATCACCCCCAGGCACTGGTGGCCGAAGTGCGCTCCAGCCTCAACTATTTTGGCGGTCTGGCGGCTCTGCACCGACAACTGCAGAGCCCCTTGCAGGAAAGCCTGCAAGCGCTGGAACTGGCCACCCGCTTTCACTATGCCGCTGCTGTCACGGTTCATGGCAGCCTGCTGCTGGCCCGGGGCGGCCTCAATACCGCAGTCTATCAACGGGACAATTTACGCTCGGCCCTCGGCCACCTGCCCTGTGAAGTGCTGCAACTGAGCGCCGAGCAGAACCGGCGCCTTTACAACATGGGTGTGCGCCGTCTCCAGGATCTGTGGCGCCTGCCCATGGACGGCCTGCGACGTCGTTTTGGCAGCGAACTGGTGACACTGCTTGATAAAGCGCTGGGCAAGGCCCCCGAGCCCACCCGCAACTACTTGCCGGCCCCGGCTTTCGACACCAGTTACGAATTACCCTATGGTGTTGAGAACCTTGAACGTCTGCTGCCGGTAGCCGATGAAATGCTGGGCCAGTTAAGCGATTTCCTGCGCCGCCGTGACCTGGCCACGGATCGCCTGCTGTTTATGCTGCAACATGAAAACCGGGAAGCCACCCGGCTTGAACTGGGCCTGCGCCAGGCCAGCCGCAATGCCGCGCATCTGCTGCAATTGCTGCAAACCCATTTCGGCAAACTGACAATTCCGGCCCCGGTCAGCGGCCTGAAACTGACCGTGCTGCAGTTCGATGCCTTTAGCGGCAAGAGCGAATCCCTGCTGACACAGGACCGCCCCCGCAGCGACAGCAATCTGGATTTGTTCATGGAACAACTACGGGCCCGGCTCGGCGACCAGGCCCTGAAAACCATTCACAGTGTTGCCGAACATTGCCCCGAATACGCCTGCCGGCTCAGCGACTACGGCGGCGGCAAACAGGGCCGACAGAATCAGGCGGTAAGCGACCGCCCCCGACCCCTGTGGCTGCTGCCACAGCCACAACTGCTGACCCTGCGCGGCAGTCGTCTCTATCACCGCCAGGCCATCAGCCTGGTCAGCGGCCCGGAACGCATCGAGACGCGCTGGTGGACCGGCGAGGATATACGCCGGGATTATTATGTGGCCCGGGAAACCAGCGGCGCTCGCCTGTGGATCTTCCGTGAACGCAGTGCCCAGCGGCGCTGGTTTTTACATGGCATTTTTGCCTGACAAACCCTGATGCAGCATTCACAATAACGTACTTGAAGACGCCAGACAGACTTATACAATGCCATGAATTATTTCGGAAGTTTTGGTAACACTGACGAAGAAGCACTGGCAAGGCTTATGCCCGTGATCGATCATGCACTGCAAGCACATGAGAACGGCAATTATCGCGACTATCTGCAGCTTGTCACGGCAGAGCTTGCCGACCAACTGACAGAAGCAGGTTTCAAGCGCGCCTATCAGGAAGTTGCTCCACAACTCGGCAGCTTGCAATCAAAGAAATTCCTCCAATCGGTCAAACGGCAAGATAACCCACTGCTGATCTTCTCAGCAAAGTATTCAGCAGCAGAAGATGAGGTACTGATTCACGCCGGTTTCAAAAATGGCACAGAACCACCACTGATCAACTATCTGTGGATCGAATAATCAAAAACAGGCCGGCCCGGGAAGTACCGGCAACAGTGAGGATATAAAAATGCGCAACCCGGTAAACTGGTTTGAAATCTACGTACAGGACATGAACAAAGCCAAAACCTTCTATGAACAGGTACTGGGCTGCAAGCTTGAACCTATCACACCGCCTGACAGCGAACTGAGCATGCTGGCCTTTGCCGGCGACCCGAACAATCCCGGGGCCAGTGGCGCCCTGGTGCAGGTTGCCGGCAAGGACTCCGCCGTTAACAGTGTCATTGTGTATTTTTCCTGCGAGGACTGTGCCGTCGAAGCCGCCAGGGTGGAAGCCGCCGGCGGCAAGCTGGAGCGGGAGAAAATGTCTATCGGCGAATACGGTTTCATTGCCCTGGCGCTGGACAGCGACGGCAATATGTTTGGCCTGCATTCCATGCAGTAATAGCAACTCACTCTCACGCAAAGAGACACTGCAGATAGCTGACCTGCCGGGTGGGACGTATAATGGACGGACCGTATAATATCAGGCCAGCCCGAAACTCGCCCATCACAGGAATGCAGCAATCATGGAATGGAAAATTTTTCTCAGTGTATTCGCCACAGTGTTTATTGCTGAATTGGGTGATAAAACCCAGCTGGCAACCATGTTGTTCGCCGCCGATAAAGAGGTCGGAAAGCTGACGATTTTCCTTGCCGCCTCAGCCGCATTGATCGTCGCTTCCGCTATCGGCGTGCTGGCTGGCAGCCTGCTGGCAGAGACTGTCAACGAGAAGCTGCTGCACATTATTGCCGGAACCGGATTTATTCTGATTGGCGTCTTCACTCTCTATAACGCCTGAGGCGAAGCCCAAGTCAGATGTTATTGCCTGAGCCAGGCAACAATGCCTGACTCATGCAATTATTCCAGACTTTAATGAAAGGTCTTGTTGTTACTGGTCGGCTACTTCAAACCGAAGAGATTCAGCCTCGTAGATCAACTCACCAGTGGCGACCAATTCATAGCCTATAAACAGTTCATAACTTCCTATGTCGGCTGCTTGCAATTGCAAGCTCGAAGAGTCTGCTATCAACTGGATAATGTTATTTGCTTCCAGATTGACCTCCTGGTAGGCACTCAAGCTGCCTCCATTGTACGCTACCCAGTTTCCCGATCCATCAGCCAGGAACAACTGCCCTCCGGTTTGTAACGCGAGTATAATCCGGGCGGACTCACCAACATGCTCTTGTTGCGGGCTTATGACAAAGTCGATGTTGATATTCTCGCCAACATAGAAAACGCCATTCTGGTAGTAGCGATTGTCATTGCTGCCTTTGACCCCACCACGGAAAATGCCCTGATCGGAATCTTGCTGACCTGAGTCGAGCCTTTCCAGTTGAGACAATATTTCCGATTCTGCAGAAGAAATCACTTCTACTGTGATATAGCTGGATGGACCAATAGGCTGACCAACCCGTACAGTGACAGTTCCTTCAGACATAGCTGTAAGCGTAATTTGGCGACCTGCGTTCTCCACGTCTACAAGGCCGCTGCCGCTCTCAACTGCCGCGGAATAGCTGGCGAAGATGCCTTCAATGTCTATGACCGCAGTTTCACCAATCTCCAGACTGACACTCGATTGGCTCAGTGCCGGCGGATCATATTCGATATCAGGCTGCACCTGCATCAACTCCGAAAGAACATACAGGCCCAGGCTGACCCCTGTACAACCAGCTCCTCCGAGCAGAACTGAAGCGAAAGCGTTATGGTCGGTCGCGTTGGCCGTGCCTGCCAGACAGCCATCGTTCAGGGAGTCATTGCCACCCAGGGAGTCATCGCCAATACCCGTATTGCTGCCGTTAAAATTGTAACCGGTCCAGACATTAGCACCGCCTACACTGACCCCACTCTCATCGTATTGAATCGGCGCATTCTGGGAATTACTGAAAAACTGCGCCATATTATCGGCGACCTTGTCACCGTTGGTGTTGTAGACCGGGGCAGAAGTATCCGTAAAAGCTGAGGTTGTTACCAGAGAGCTGTCGTCATGGCCGTACAACGTGGTCCAGGATACCTTGGCCGTGTCTACGTTATTGGCAGCGGCAGTGGCGGCCAGTGCCTGATAAATCGCAGCGGGCTGCGCACCATTAACCGTGTTGCTGGACACAAAGACTACATAAAACTTGTCGCTCGGATTCAATCCATTCGGGACCAGCCCATCAGGGGCAATGGTTTGCGCTGCGATGTATTGACTGTGTGCAAAAAAGCCCCCCATACTCAGCAGGCATATCAGTAAACGTCGGAACATTAATAGATTCTCCTTGGCAGGTATTGATCTTTGAGAAAACTTCCCTGTATTTAATAGAGTTGCATCGCTCAGCAGCACTGATTCGATGACTATCCGTGGTATTTGGGTAAAACTTAGCATGGAACAAACTGATATTCATTCCATTTCCGACTGTAGATCAGTTGTTATGAGCAGATATTTTCGAATAGTTTGATACAGGGATTTCAGATTGAGCTTTGGCAGTAGCCCCTGCACTGCGCTTTGACATGATAGACTTTGAGTAGACGGAGTGCAATCGGCTTCATCGCTTCTTAATCGGCTGATTTGCCTTTAAGTGTCTCTTCAAATTGCTTTACTCACGAAGCAAATAATGCTGTTTTTTATTCTCAGGCACCGGTACATACCTGGAAAGCCCACGCGGCACCCGGCCCCCTTTAGCCCTCTATTTATTACAGCTCTATGTATATTATTCTGCTTTGCAGGTGACGTCTCCGTCACCGGACCTCATCGTTACTCTATGCCAGTTTACTGGCGATAGCACGACAAGAGACGGAATTACCGAGCCGAGCTTTCACCCCGGGTCACACGTGCAGCGATAATCGTAGCGAACACTTTAAGTATCGCTATATCTACGCCATTCCAGCGCCTTTCATATTGACAATCATCAAACCCCAGCATCCCGAAAAAGTTTCCGTTAGCAAATATTGGAATAGTAAGCAAAGACTTGATCTTTTGTTCAGCCAGAACTGCTTTGGTCAAACTGTCATCCATATCATCAACAACAGTTTTGAAAGGCCGATCCTTGATTAGCTGCCCCCACATCTCAACGTAATCACTCATATCTGCACGCTTCAGCTCAGGATTGTCAATCTGCGGTTCGACAAAATCAGAACACCATTCAAATTCCTGGCAGAGAAATATTTTCTCCAACCTGGCATCATGATCAGCACGAAAAAAGTAAGCTCTGTCCACACCAATACCATTACCGATATAGTACAAGGCTTCATTCATCACGGAATGAAAAGATCGAGCTGACATCAACGCTTCACTTGCCTGAGTTACAGCAAATAGCAGCCGATTCTTGGCCCGAACGCGCCAATCATCATGCGTCCCTTCCAGCACCTGATTAATCAGAGCGAGGCAGTGCGGTTGAGAATTGTCCCTATTTCCAAGTCCAACAATTTCGCAACTGAACTGGTGAGTTGTCCCGTAAAGATAGCGCTCAAAAATAAAACTGAATTGAGATATACCATTAATGGTGGCAGCCCTGACTGCGCTGTCGGTTAGCGACGCAAGATCATCAGGAATAAAATCAGTGAAGTTTCTTCCGAGGATTTCCTGTTTACTGCCTATGAGTATTTCCGGTCTGTTGCAGGTCATATCAATAACCTGCCCGTTCACATCCATCGCGATGATAATATCTGTACCAAGACCACTTTGATCAATAGGCTTCGTATGAACATCCTGCCCAGCGTGCTGCAACTCCGCTGTCATCTGTGCCTCACATTTACTGCGTTTTGAACTGAGTGACTTTGTGAGCGCAAATGCGAGTTCTGCATACGTGACAACACGTCCACCAGGTCGTTCTGAATTATGGGTTTTTGCAGATGCCCTATCACAGCCAGGCCGAGATCCAGTCCTTTTGCAGATACCGCATCAATTTCTGACTGCGGCCTTCCTGAAACCAGCACCAAAGCGCCTCGATAATTTTTTCCGGCAAGAACTTCAAGTGACTCAGTGCCATAGCTGTCTGATAACCAGATATCAAGGACAATACAGTCAAACTTATCCAGCCTTGATTCATTCAGCGGCGCAAAATTCATCGCGGTAACGACATGAAATCCAACATTTTTAAGCATCAGCGACATCATTTCGAGCACAATAAAGTCATCATCGATTAGCAGAATCGAAGGTGACTCAACAATTTCCGGGGTTTCTTTATTCATGGCAGATCAAATTTCTTTTGCTTGTGTTCAACAGTCGTGATGTATTTCTGCAGATTTTGTCAGGCGATAACCTTCGCTACGCAGTGATTGAAGTTCCACATCCCCCGACACGTAAGCGATTTTCTTGCGCAGTCTTCCCACAATGACATCCACCGCCCGACTGAAAGGCGGAAGCTGTTTCCCGAACAGCAACATATAGATTTCGTAGCGACTTATATCCTCATAGGGCCTGGCAAAAAATATCTCTGCCACCTGTAATTCGCGCTGCGACAAACGAACATTCTTGCGCGGGCCACTCAACATCCGACTGTCACCATTCACCGATACATTCTCCAGGGTGACTTGAAGTCCATCATTCTGTGGCGCCATATACTTGTAACGCCGGTTGAGTGTTACATGAATCCGCGCCAGCAATTCGTCAAGGATGTAAGGCTTGATTACATATTGGTCGGCTCCCGCGTAGAGGCATGACACTGTTATATCGACAGAAGTCTCACTCGTAAGCATAATTATCGGCTTGCTGGTATAGGTTCTTATTTTCCTGCAAAGACTCAAACCGTCTTCAGCACCATTGTCGAGATGAAAATCGACAATGTAGAGATCGATCTCCATGGATTTCTCAATAAAATCCACGGCTGGGGCAGCGTCATTAATCGCATAGGCTTCGTAGCCATGCTTTTTGAGCCCAAGCTGGAGGATTTGTGAGAAAACCGGATCATCGTCTATTACAACTACTTTTTTGGACTCCGATTTCATTGTTAATAGCTGTCTCAATCAATCAGTCAATAGGAGAAGAATACTTGTACACGGACGATTGGTACACTCCGATACGGTATCATTATGTATCAATTGTTCGCATCAAACAGTGAAGGGGTTCACATTTCGTTCGGGATGGGCTCGACAAGCCCCAAGAGACATGTTTGGCAAAGAATATGCGATTGCAGATTAAGTGGCTTTGGTAAACACAGCTCAGTCAGCAGCTCCGTCTACACCACCCGGACAGGCGCTTTCCAGCAAAGTTACTGACTTGGCAAAACACGCCCACAGTTCTTCAGCAACGTCTTTACTAAATGGCTGCTGGTTTTCTGCATCTTGCTCCAGTTTACGTAGCATGTAGCCCAGACGATTAAGCCCAAAGGACAAAGTGCTGCTGGCAATCCGATGGGCAATTCTTCGCGTTTGATCATATTCCTCACTTTGCATTGCTATGCTTAGCTCGTTTATCTGGCGCTCGGTTTCATCACGATACATCTCAAAGATTCTGCGGATATTGTCTGTACCAACATTGTCAACCAGCATTGCGAACACATCGACATCCAGCACAGTGGACTCGGCCCTGGCAGTATCCGGAGTATTGCCAGGCTGCTGGCTATCTGTCTTATCTGTAGTGGCTGCAGGCAGAAACTGATTAATTACGCGAAGAAGTGATTCGTTTACTATGGGCTTCGATATTGAGTCATTCATCCCCGCCGCGAGATAACTCTCGACATCCTGCGCTGATACATTGGCTGTCATGGCAACTATAGGAACCCCGGCGTTATTCCCACTCTTGCGTATTCTGCGCGTTGCATCAGTTCCATTGAGAACTGGCATTTCTATATCCATCAGAATCAGGTCGTAACAATTTTCAGCCTCGGCCATTACAGCTTCTTCACCATTGGTAGCTGTAGTAACGTCAAGGCCAAGCTTTCTAAGTAATATTTGTGCTAGTTCCAGATTAATGCTGTTGTCGTCAACCAGCAAAACACTGCCTCTGAAGTTACTATCAGCCGGAGCTGTACTCCTGGCGTCATTATTTACTGGCACAGCCTCCTCTGAGCTGGACAGCGGCAAATCAAACCGAAACCTGGCTCCCTGTCCAGGCATGGAATCCACGGTTAGAGTGCCGTCAAGCTTTTCAATCGTTTCTTTTACGATCGGCAGACCAAGACCAGTGCTCTGCTCATTGGACTTATTGCTATCTGATACCCAAAACGGTTCAAAGATTAGCGTTAATTCATCGGCCGACAACCCAACACCAAAGTCTTCGACTTCAAACCGCAGGCGATTTTTGACACATTCTACTCTTATGACAACGAGGTCACTTTGTGAGTATTTGATCGCATTGCCAATCAGGTTGTACAAAATTCGCTGTAATGAACGTTTATCCATGTACACGCAACTGGGGACTGACAAAGACACGTCGAACTGCAGATACATATCCTTTTCCGCCGCCCTTGCGCTGAGGCCAGCTTCGATCTCCCGCATGAACTGCGCGATGCTGATTTCCTCCCGAACGGACGCGAAAACCCCTTCCTCCAGGCGCGAAAAATCCAGCACATCGCTTACCAGATCCAGCAGAGCTGAGCCGGTACTATTGGCGATCTCAAATAATCTGGCTCTACGATGCGCTTCGGATTCGTCCTGCAGCAATTTGAGAGCTGTAATCAATCCATTCAGAGGGGTTCTGATCTCATGACTCACATGCCGTACGAACTTTGTTTTTGCCAGAGACGCTGATTCTGCCTCGATCTTTGATTGTTCTAGCCTGGCACTGAATACCTTGAGATCTTTCAGCATCTCACTGCTGGCACAGATGTTCATCTGATACTCGAGCTGACTGTCAATAACGGGGAAGTCATGTACAGTGACATTGGGTTTTTCAAGATTGTCGTACATCCAGCTCAGCCATGGAGAGCCAACGAACAGAAACACGAACTCTTTGTCGTACATCCCACGTATTAGTTGACCACGCAAGCCCAAACTGTATTCGATATTGCTAAGCAGAAAGAGCACGCCAATATCAGTGCTTTCTAGTATCCGTCTTGTCTGGGCGTGCTTCCCAGCTCCTTCAATCTTGAAAAAATCAAAAATATTTTGTGTTAGTGGGTCAATTTTAAAATGCGATTCCAACCTTTCACTACAGTATTTGATGTTGCCAGATTCATCCAGGCACATTACAAATGGAAAGAGTTGCAGCGCCAGGTCCAGGCTGATGCTGGATCTGGAATCACTCAGCTTGCTGATTGACGATTCGGAAGCGGGTTCTTTCACCAATATCAGTCTCCAATGAATGTATGTCCTGAATGGAAAGCGACTCGTGATAATACTCGGACAGCCCCTGGATCAAGCCTACAACAAATGGAGTCAGTCCTGCTCTTTCGCTTACATAAAGCAAATCTATACAGTTGTCTGATAGATATTCAACCGAGAATAATGGTGGTTGATAGTCAGAAAATGTGGCTTTTATAGTAGCATGCAGCCGATTAATATTGCTTAGCAATTCAAAGCTCGAACGCCCATAGGTTTCCACCAGACTTTGATAGCCCAAGGGCAAAGTATTGACTACAAAGTGCCGACCGAAAGACTTCAATATCTCTTCTCCGCTTGTATTTAGCAGATCAGCGGCTGCGCTTACCAGATCGTAGACTATTTTATCGTCATAGGCCTCAAGGGACAGTAGATGCTCTTCACCCACACCCACAGCTTCAGCCACAGCAAGCCATTGTTGCTCTCCATGCTCAGCTAGAATCATGTCACGCACAGATTTATGTATCATTCCATACATTTTGTTTCCTCCGCCACCGTTAAGAAATGCGTCACTACAGGTCATAACAGGTGATAGTGACTTGCCTCTGCAAAAATTAGCGATATAACTGCAGTGGCTCAATTGCAAAGCTGGAACTATGAGTGCTGAGGCAATCACGCAGCCTTCGATCTTTTACTAACGCCATAGTTTACTAGCTCCTACAGATATTGGCACCATGATTTTTGTGGTCTGGCACGCAGTATACATTCCAGACGAACGGAATTCTGGTTGTATCGGTTGGTATAAACCAGGCATGCAGCATGATAGCCAGCAGCCCTTATTGCGGAATCGTTCTTCGGAGCATCTTGTAATTGTATGCCGAAAGCAATGACTGGAGTGCACGACTGCTTACGGGCTTGCGAAGTGATGCAAGGACATCGAGATTGAAGGCTTCAGCAGCGGCAGAAGCAGATTGAAGACAGTCCTCTGTCAAACCCGACAACAGGATTAGTCCTCCCATAAAATCAGCCCTGGCAAGCCTGGGAATAGTATCGACACCGTCAGTATCTGGCATCATCAAGTCCAGAATTATTACATCAAATTCAGTCAGGTTGATGGACTCAATGCCAGACGCATCACGCACACTGCTAAGTACATATCCGCTTGCAAGCACCACAGGTCGCAACAGCTCTGGCAAGACAAGATCGTCGTCAATCAGTAACACAGACCTCGGTCTGGCAAGATAGCTTCGCTGGTCTTCCTGCTTGAACTGCATCGATTATTGCCTTAACAAGTTCCGCAGGGAATGCTGGGCCATGGCCCGTGCCTCACCCAGGACTGCAGGTAGCTCGCCCAGCCGCTTGTGATACTCTTCGCTTTGTCCTGTCTCAAGCTGTAGTTCCAGTTCCTTGAGCAGAGTACCCAGATTGTTCGCACCTATCATAAAAGCAGAGCCAGAGTAGCGATGAAAGCGCATCTGTAGCAACCTGGCAGACCTGCTGTCCTTTGGATTGAAATCCATCTCTCCAAGGTCGTCAAGGCGCTCCAGGAAAAGGCTGATCACCAGCTTTCTGTTTTCTGGGCTGAGATTTGGCGCTATTTCTGAATACATGTTCCTGTTTTTTCAAGCTGTATCTGATTTTAACCGCGCCGGGATGTTCGACGGGTTACTTTTACGGTTCATTCTTTGCGCACTTCGTGCTTTGAATATGCGTCTGGAAAGAGTTGATTCTGACAGCCCCAGAACTGACGCCGCTCTACTCTGATTGCCGCCGCACTCCTGCAATACGTACTCTATTACTGCTATCTCAAATTCCAGAACCATATTCCTGTACTGCATTTCTGAATCCTGGGATTTGTATCTGGATGCAGCCAGTCCAGCGCCGTGAATCCTGCTGTGCATTCTGTTCTCCGGTGTACCAGGAATCAGTGCTGTAAGCACGGTGAGGCGATCCCTGTCGACAACAAGCACGAAGCTTGAAACTAACAGCGCAAGCATAAAACCCGGATAAACGGCATCTATCGTCTGAACACCTGCGAGAATGGGCATCATGTACAATACACTGAATATCAGGAACACTCCGCTGGTCAACCAGAGGTACTTGCACCTGAGCCTCTCCCAAGGGCATCTTGTTTCCAATGCGCCTTTATGCAGTGTCTTAACCAGTAGCAAACCTCCAGCTATTGTAGACAGTAACAGATGAACAAGAGGTAAATCAGTGCCACGGCCCCAGGGAAAGGGCCATTCTTGATCTGCCCAGTAGATGAATAGCGACTCTGTTACAAGTATGGCAATCAAAACAAGGGTCAGTGTGCGTACAATGCGCTCCCTTCGTCGGCCCCAGAGCCTTCCGGAAATCAGGAACGCATAGTTGCAGAGGCTGTAAAAAGCGGCCGTCAATGACAAACAGTAGCCTGCCATGAGCAGAGCCAGCATCAGACCAGGCTGGTCAAAGCCAACCAGAATCATCGCTATTGAGTTACCCGCAACTGTCGCCGCAACAGCAACCGAGAGGCCAACAGGCAACTCATTGAGCCACTGGCGATTAATAGAGCTCACGAGCACTACAGTCACTATTGCAATTATCGTCAGTGGGTTAATCATCTGAGGTATGAAGCGCTATTTGCCAGCCGGGATGGTATTGGAGTAAGCAGTCAATTACTGCGTGGTTTTATTGGTCGTACTTACAGTCCGATTTCGATGCAGTTCTGTCTTTTCAGTAGCCGCTAGCAGGTTCGTTCTCAACGGCCGTCTAAGAAGCATATAACCGTCGCCCCTGATCGACTTGATACGGAATGCACCAGGCAATACCGCCAGTCGCCGCCTCAGTCTCGTCACCAGCAAATCGGCATATCGACTGTTCAGTTGTTCCGCTCCGAGCAGATAATTGATGTCATCCCGATAAACCGTTTGGCCTTCGTTTGCCAGAAGCAGTTCGAACAATTCAAGCTCCATTTCAGGGACAGACAAGCTCACGCCGCCATAGCTTACTTGCATGCGATTAAAATCAAGTCCTGGTTTGTCTGTGCTCAGACTGGATGTGTCCCCCACCTGCTTGACATGTCTTTGCCGCAGCGATGCTTGCATCCGCGTTATCAGCGTGTCGATTTGATAGGGTTTGTACAAAAACTGGCTGGCCCCGGCATTAAGGAAATCGACCGCGACATCACTGGCATGATGCCCTGTGAGCACAATGACCGGAATGTCTGACCTGAGGCGAATTGTCCGACATAGATCAATACCGTCTCCATGACCGCTTCCCAGATCATAGTCCAATAATACGATGTCTGAGGTCAGCCCCCTGTCAACCAGAGCATTTGCCTCATCGAACCCACCAACAATCGTAGAGACAATACCCTTGGTTTCCAGTTGTGCGTGCAGCAACTGTGCCTGCACCATGTCGTCTTCAATAATAGTGGCGGAGATCATTGAGCCAATCCTTACATTCGATACATTTGACATAAAATTACACCGGTCATGACGGGACGGTCACGCTCATTGTTGTATCAATTGGTATCAATTGAACGGCGAGGCCTGTATTGGCCTGTTGCACGGAGGGAGTTTGCCAGCCTGTGAAATGGCGGGATCTATCGGGCTAGCGTTCGGGAATATTGCCTATGCTGAATTCGATTATGGCGCTCCCGCTTGAATCGCCGTCAGAAAGCTGCATGAGGGCAAAAAACGGAGAATTTGTGTCGAAGACCGGATAGCCAGGTTTCCAGTCAAAAACAGGAGTAACATAGTGAATCGCTCTCAGGGCGCGCTGAACAAGGTCTGGTGTAGCTTTGTTATTGAGCGCTATATACAGTTGCTCGGGATGCGCCACATCCGTAGTCCAGCCATCATTCAGCACTTTTCCGATTGTCACACCCGAAACTTGTAAGGCTTCACTCGACGCCGGATACCCGTCGTTTCCGGATATCACTGTCCTGCCGTCGAACACCCAGCCTCCCGGTTCTGTGGTTCTCGTGTTGGTCTTGGAAGCGACTAGCAGTTGAATGAACCCATGATGCCAGTTCAAGGAGTCAGTATCGTCCACTTCCAGGTTGGGGAACAACGGAACTGTGTTCATCACTCCCAAAGCACTTGCCTGAAGTGATCTTTCGATTCCTCGAATAGCGGGGGCCAGATTCCTTGCTTGTACTGACACTATTGAACTGCCAGAAAATCTGATTTCCCGGCTTTCGCCTGGGGCACCAGACCCGTAGCTCAACTCCAGCCACAGTGAAATCTTCCTTGAATGTCTCAGGGCCTGTGCAGTACTTGTATTCCGATACGAGAGACTTCCAACCAGGTCGATCAACTCCCCCTCGCTGGCTGCAAACGAATCAATAGCAAGCTGCCAACCACTCCGCTTACTCATCGTCCGGATCAGCAGGCGCTGGTGCTCGCTAATATACTGGCCGGCTGGAGCCAGAGGTATGTCCATGCCGTCGATTACCACCTTGTCGTGACTATCGATCTCAATACCTTCGACAGTGATTTCCGCACGAATCCTGAACAACTCAGATTTCTGCATCGCATCGGCGTCCGGCCATACAGGCGGCAACATAAATAATTCCACTGCCCCTTCGCCATGGCTATAGAGCGGGTTGAGGGCAATCATTGTTTCCTCAACCGCAACAGCATCACTACTTACTGTTGCATATAACTGTGGGCCGAAGGCAATCTGTGCCAGAACTGGCAGCAGCAGATATCGTTTTATAGCGCCTGAGATTCTTGTAAGCATTTGCTCTTCATCCTTCAATAGTATTCAGAAGTATCATTCTGAGCGCTATCTTGATCCCGAATAAATCCCGGAAGTAGCAGCGCCACCCAATGGCCAGGAGGTATGTTGACTGGAGCGCATGAAGTGCCAGATAGATTATGGACGACAGAAAATAGCGGCAAGGTCTATTTGGTATCATTTCGTATCATTTATTCATGATTTCTCTGCCGGCCGCTCGGGTTACAATTGGAATTCCTATTATGCGCTGACTATCGCTAACGTTGGCCGAGTAGAGATTGCTTGTCTGATCCCGAGCAGAAAGATGAGTTGCGGTGGCGGATAAATTCCGGGATGCATTATTAGAGACCGGCCGCTATTGAAAACTGCTTGTCTGTCTGTTTTTTTTCAGGCGATCTCGACGATGCCTGGATCTCACTCCCCGAACAGGAGCTCGTGGCGATATCGACGTCTACCGGAAGCAGATCAGGAAGTGGGAGCCGACGTCGTTCACAATTGCACAGTTCAATCCTATGGGCCGACAATCAGTATTGCTTCAACACATCGACAAGAATTGCCTGGGTCTGGAAATTGGTCCTTGCCACTCTCCGGTTGCGCCCAAGAAATCCGGATACCGTGTCCATGTTATGGATCATCTCAGCGAGATCGGTCTTAGAAACAAATACAAGGACAGTGGAGTCAATCTTGATCAGATTGAACCAGTAGATTTTATCTGGCAAGGCCAAGCTTTTTCCGAGTTGATTGGTGGTTGTGAAATCTATGACTGGATAGTTGCCTCACATGTGATCGAACATACACCAGACCTGATTGGATTCCTCAAGAATTGCAGTGATATTCTTTCCAAAACAGGCAAACTGTCTCTGGCGATTCCGGACAAGCGCTATTGTTTCGACCACTTTCGCCCCCTGTCCGGGCTCGGGCAGATCGTAGATGCACACCTGAAAAGTCCCAGATTTCATTCCACCGGCGCCGTGGTTGAACATATGATGTATGCAACTTCACGCTCAGGTCAGCTTGGGTGGAACAGCAGCACAAAAGGATTGCTGGAATTTAGTCACTCACTACCGGAAATCAAACAACTTATCCAGAACAAGCAGTGTCAGTCAGAATACATCGATGTTCATGCCTGGTGCTTTGTACCGCATTCTTTCCGGCTACTGATTCATGACTTGCATGACCTGGGGCTTATTGAACTCAGGGAATTGAGTTTCCATAATACCATTGGTCATGAATTTTTTATGACCCTTGGTCGGAGCGCGGGTGGCAAAAGCCCCACCCGCATGGAGCTACTAGAAAACATGGAGCGGGAAATATCTGGCCTGTGCACACCTCCGGCCACTGTCAAAGGATACATGCAGAATATATATTGGCGCTTCCGCGAACTGCTAAGGCGGCCAGTAAGCTAGGCTCCCTCACACGTTCAGTTTCAAAAATCCATTAAACATACTCACTCGTTATCCGATTAGAAAAGAGACTAATCGGGCCGGGATACACCCTGACCGGTTTCCCTGGGTATCTCTTGAGTAATCAAGGCAGGATATACAGCCACTGGGACTTACCATCAGGATAGATAATTTCAAAGTCTCCAATACCATCACTATTCAGGTCACCGGCCTGCCTGAACTCAGTATTACCGCTCCCTTGATCTTCATCATGGAGCCAATAGTCTGTCATTGCTCGGATAGTTCTGTTTCCTGCATCTACAGAGATGATTCCGTCTGTGCCAATGCGCACATTTGTTGCGCCAGTGATACTTTGTAAAGTGGCTTTGACAGCAATCCAGTCGGCGGGCATTGGATACAATTCCTGGCCAACTAGCTGTCCATTTGAATCTTCGAATGTCAGACAAACACCAGTTACGTTTGCCAGTTCTTTCAGATTATAGGTATAGACACCTTGTACTTCACCACAGTTTTCGGGAACTGCGATCACTGAGGGACGAGCAACGAATGCCTCGGGCAAGTGAGCGAGCCGGAGGTGCATTACTGCTCTGTCATCTATTATTATTTCCAGGCCAGGGGCAGCATTGAGCAGAGCCTCCATGTCAACCAGTGCCGGATAGCTGACGATCTGCATTCCTCTGTCAAGAACAATGCTTATATCACCATCAGCAGTGATGGAAACCCCTGTCAATTCTTCAGATTCGGCACGGCCGAAATAAACAGGTAGCAGTGTTGCTTCAAAGCCATTGGAGCCAATACGTAGTTCGCCCGATTCGCGGCTCTGCGCGACTGATGTCGATTCTTCAAGGAATACATTCAGCGAAGCTACTTCGTTCAGTATGTTTGGTCCGGTATAGTCACAAACCTCGCCAAATGGGGTCATGTTCAGATCCAGTAGTCTGATCGTACCGTCATCTGCATTCCCGTTTGCTGTGTACTGCTTCTCGACAGCATTTAGCGATTGGCTCAGGTTCGTAAATTCAGGAATCATATCTACGTTGCTAACGCAGATATTTCTGCCGAAAACAACTCCAGGTTCAAGCACGGCTTCTGGTCCAAGTACAATATTCTCCAATCGGCTTCCTGAAACAATCAGACTGTTTACCAGCGCCGGTTTAGCTCTGTTTCCCGTGATCTGCCCGGCTACCATACCACCGCTAATAATAGCTCCCGCACTCAGCCGTACATCCCGGACCAAACCATGATTGACGATTGTGCCAGCCAGGGTGCCTCCCGAAACACTTGCCTTTTTCAGGATAGTGACATTGGTCAATGTCCCGGTGTTTTCTATATTACTGCTGATTACCCGGCCTTCATCGGGATCGCTACTGGCCGGAGCAGGAATAGTCAGGGTCATGGAGGCACTGCCTTCATTGACGCCATCGGAAATTTTCAGTGTGATACTGCGGCTGCCGCTCGTGGCATTGGCGGAATCCAGATTCTGGTATTGCAGAGCCTGCACCAGGATTGAGAGTCGCGCTGGCGTGGCGTTAGCATTCAGATTCACTACCAGATCATTACCGGCGGCTATAGGTTTGCCCAGAGTACCGACTACTGTGCCCGATACCGCCACATTGTTGACAGCCAGACTTATATTGCCACTGGTATCAACGGTCAACAGATCTTCGGCTGGCACTGCACCGGCCGTGATCGACAGGGTCAGATGGCCGCCATTGAAATTGGCACTGTCGGCATCGCTGACCAGGGCATCACTGCCGGCATCCAGCAGTTCACCGCTGGAGCCTTTGTTGAACGTTACCGTGCCAGTGAAGTTATCGATAGTGGGGCGATCGGCGACGGTAATCGCAATGCTGTCGGTATCTGTTGTCGTGCCATCATTGGTAGCCAACTGCAGGGTCTGGGCGCCGCTACTGTTAACATCGGGTGTATAGCTCAAGCCTGCCAGGGCTGCGTTGATCTGCGCCACCGAGCCGGTGATGCTGACACTGGCACCGTTGTTACCTGTCACCGTCGCCCCGCCTGCTTCGCTCACCGCCGCCGCGCCATGGGCAGCCGTGACCAGGGTGGTCAGGCTGGTACTGTCGATATCCGCGATACTGGCCCCGGTAACGGCCTTGGCTGTGCCATCCACACCGGTCTGGCCGCCGGGCACGGTATTTTCCGGCGGGTCGTCAACCGGATTGATATCAATAGTGACGGCATATGCAGTTCCGTCGATCAGGCCGTCATTGGGTGTTACTGTCAGGGTCGCCGCTGTATTGCTATTGGCAAGCGGCGAATACACGACATTTGTCGCGTCATTGAGGAATTCGTTCAGAACTTCCTCGGTGCCTTTTAGTGTCATGGAGGCACTGCTGGAGTTTTCCACAATCACGCCGCGCTCCCCGCCCGTCCCGATTACACTGCCGAAGGCCACACTGCCGGCCGATACCGTCAGGGTCAGCGTAACCTCATCATTGTCCAGGTCGGTGATAGTAAAGGCAGACAGATCGATGGCGGTGGGCGCGTCTTCATCGATGCTGACGTCCGCCGGTGCCCCGCCCAACCGAGGCGCATTCCCCAGGGTCATGGTAAAGTTGGCAGTCGCATCCTCATCACCACTATTGGCAGTACCATCTGCATCATCAAGCGTGACTGAAAAAGTCTGGGCGCCATTGCCGGCGGCGGCGCCCCAGCTCAGATTACGCAACAGTGCCTGCACCCGCTCGTTCGATGAATTGGCATTAAGATTGATTCGTAAATCATTGCTGCCCTGGCCGTCTTCAGTGGCGTGCACTGTGCCGATATTGACCCCGCCAACACTGATAGTCTCACCCGCCGACAGAGAGCCGTCACTGCCGGAAGTCACGTTGGTCCCATCGACAGAAAAATTGCCGTTGGCCGTGTTGTTGTCGCCGTTGTCAACAATAGACAGAAAACCGCCATCATAGTCCGCCGAGTCTGCATTGCTCACGATGGAATCACTACCAGTATCAACTTTGCCTCTGCTACCCGTCAGCACCACGATGCTATCGCCATCAAGGTTACCGATCAGCGGTGGGTCATTGACCGATACCAGACTGACCGTCGATGTCAGATTGGGCGCCGCAGTGTTGACGCCACCACCGGTAGTGCCACCGCTATCCACCAGCGCGGTAATGGTCACAACCCGGTTACCAGCCGTGCTCGGATTGTCGCCAAGGTGGCGATAGCTCACCCCATCCAGTAAAGTCTGGCTTTGCGCCGCGCTCAGCGTTGCACCGCTGACACGCACTGTCGCTGTGGTACCGGCACCGGTCACGGACACAGTCAAAGTATTGATGGCGGTAGTGACATTGGTACCATGGGTCAATGCTACGTCCGAGCCATCAAAGCGCAGAATTTCGCTGGCACCATCACTGACATTGGTCACGGTGAGGGTCAGGCTGCTGATAACTTGCCCCGACTCCACGGCAGAGACAGCCACCGTGCCAAACAGATCGGCGCCAGCCGCCCCTTCGATGTAAGTCGGATTTCTGCCTGTCGCAGAGAGCGTCGGCGCGTCATTGATATTGGTGATGCTTACGGTAGTGGAACCAATGCCGATGCCGGGGTTAGCTCCGCCGCCCTGAACATTGGCGCTATTGCCATCGCTGAAGCTCCATTCCAATTTCACCTCAGCAGCCGGATCATCACTACTATTACTGTAGCGAATGGCCTGCAAGACTTCGTTCACCAGCGCCGTTGTCGGGATCGATCCATTGTTCTGAAATATGACGGTGAGCTGGCCGGGACTGCTGGTATCAAATGTAGCAATCACATTGCCCCCGGCACTGATGTTGCTGCCGGCCACGCTCAGATTGCCGCCGGATTGAATACTGTAATTGTCCCAGGCATTGGCACCACCATAGCGCAGAATCACAAGACTGGCGCCAGCATAATCGCTGCTACCGCGACCGAGGACATCCAGCTCGACATCGCTAACGGTGACATCACTGTCCAGCAGCACTGCCATGCCACCCTCGGTGAAAGATGGCGTGCCATCGAGGCCGCTGAATACCGGCAAGTCATTCACAGCAGTCACATCGACATTAACGGTGCCCAGTGGCACATCACCACTGCCGTCGCCATCGTTAGCGATGACTGTGATTGTCGCCAGGTCACCGCCATTGATATTGAAGGCAGCGGTGTACTGCAGATTGCTGGCGGTATTGAGATAGCTGTCGATATCCGCCGCGGCACCCAGCAGGGTGATAGTAGCGGCATTCACCAGGGTTTCGGTCACACCGCTGCCCACAGCCGCGCCATCGGCCGGCGTGGCGAAACTGCCTGCCGAAGCTGTCAGGGTCAGGGTCAGGGAACTGGAATCCGGATCCGTCAATGTTGCGCCCGACAGATCGATATTACTCCGGGTATCTTCTGCGATAGTCACATCGGTTGGCAAACTGGCGATTTGCGGGTTGTCGTTCACAGCATTGACGTTCAGCGTGACAGTATCTGCTGTGCCATTCACAGTACCGTCATTGGGAGTGACCGTGAGCGTTACCGGGTCTGTGTCATTGCTGGCGGTGGTAAAAAATATTTTGCTGCTGTCATCCAGGTAGGTGTTGAGATTGGCCGCAGTGCCTTGCAAGGTCATGCTGCCGGTGCCGGAATTTGCGACAGTCACTCCGGCCGTTGTGCCATTGCCATCGGTGGAGGCGATGGTACCGCGGTCTACAGCCAGGGTCAGGGTGATGCTATCTCCATCGGCGTCGGAGACATGATAGGCCGACAGATAAACCAGTGTACGGGTGTCTTCCCAGACAGTTCCATCAAACACATGCGTACCACCGCCAAGAACTGGCGCACTGTTCGGAACTGCGTCGAGTACAAAGTTGTCCAGGCCAATAAGACCCGTAAAGCCAATATTGGGCGTTGTTGATATCCTCAATTCATCGATATTGTTGAAGGCTGCACCGAGTTCAGATTCAGCGACTGCATCCCATTCAGTTGAAAAATCCCATGTGAAAGTCTTGTCACCTACATTCACTGAATCCCTGTAGGCTGTCACTGTGACGGTTAAAAGCCCGAATCCCATATGGATATAGTCGAACTGAGTTAGTTTGAATTCGCTCCCGTCGACTGATGCTATGCTTGTTAGTGTTGCATCTGCGGTGCCGGCTGTGGACTCCGGAGTTACAAATATATCGGTAGCCGATGATGCCACCACCCGAAAATTATTAAATTTAAGCCCAGCAGCGACTGGATCAATTGAATCGTTTGTGTAGCCGGTGAACCCGACGTTACCTTCAGAAACCTGGGCAATCAGAGAGGGTGATACGACAAGCAGAGCAATGGCCACTACTTGTTTCAATACTGTATCCAAAGTGTCAGTTACGTTTCTGGTCATTCCATTCAACCCTCAAGACTATCTAACCCGTGAAACCTGATCAGCCAGCCACAAAGCAATCAAAATCTTTGAAAACCATTGACAACTTGCAAGAACACAGAGTGTGTTGTAAGCAAAAGGGGCAAGCATCTAGCTCTGATTTCGGTTCATCCGCAACTACGCCTTGTTTCGTTGAACCTGAGGCTGACCTGACCACGGTTGCCAGGCGACCGGGTGTTCAATGACTTAATAGCCTGGTTAAAAAGTGAAGCTGGTTTGTTGATCTCATGTTACTTGCGAGACCACCGGCGGCAGAACAAAACATCTGTATCACTTGGTGTCATTTTTGTGGCAAGAGTAAAGTCAGGACTGAGCGGGGCGATTGGCTGCGAAAACCCATTAGCGGATCTTGTTCGTTACTGGTTTCTTGCCCGAGAGGCCGCCCGTTTAAAAATCAAAAAGGCGAACCCCTGGCGGGATTCGCCTTTAATCTGAATGTCTGCAAACTTCAGCGTGCCAGATGCAGCTCGCTATGACTCATCCGGCAGGCCTTGCGTTGGTTTCCGGCGTGCTGCTACCGGCGAAGTAATTACCGGATCAAGCCATGTCTATCTGACCAAATAGAATATTTGTGACTCTCCGTTCGGGTAGTGGAACAAGATATCTTGCAAACCATCCCCATTTACGTCGTCTATATCAGTGTAACCGACGTCCGTGGCGGAGCCAGTCTCATCCGTAGCCGGAGTCACTTCGTAGGCAGGTCGCAGAAGACGCGTACTTTCGGATTCGGTACTGATTTCAATCAGACCCTCACTGTCAATACGAATCTGTGCAATCGGAAACCGCTCCCGCAGAAAATCTCTCAGCGCTGGCCAGTCAGCCGGCGTCGGCAGTATGTCCTGCTCCATCGGTATACCAACTTCGTTGAGAAACACATGGGAATAGGCAACAACTCCGCCAGGCCTATGGAATAGTTTCACACTAATACCCGGCTCAATACCAGGCTCAGCCGCATAAGCCATATAGTCCATACGGGCTATCACTTTTTCATTGTCGGATTCGAATAGCAGATTGGCCTGCTCATCAATACTGAACGAGGCACCGACTCCGGCCGCTGCTGCTGCCAGTGCTGCGGGGTCACCGGGTACCGGCAAGCTCATAACCTCTACTTTTGCTATGTTCTTACCGCAGTTCGCTTTCAGGGCGACATTTCCGTCTGCTGTCATTGACATCGGCAATTCAGATTGAGCGGTCTGTACCGAGACGGGCAATAAATAGGCTTCTGCACCCATCTCCGGTGCCTCTACCCTCAGCGAAGCAGAGTCGAAACCTTGGGAAAAGCTGACTCCTGGTATTTGATCGTGAAGCCCGTCAAGGATCGTATCCCATTTATTACCTGGGCATTCACTGCCAACCAGATCCTTCGCCTGCAAGCCTTCTGCCCAGGGCCGGGCAGGCAACATGTCTGTGAGATCCACGGCGCCTTCAAGAATAACGCCCTCTTCAATAACTACTCCCTCCCCAAGCTTTGCTGATGCAGACACTGTGCTGCCGGACCGCAGGGTAACGTGGCTCAGTTCTGTACCGGCCAGCACATCACCCGTAATGCGAGCAGGCCAGCCTTTCGTTCCACTGATTTTGCCGGAAACTTGACCTCCTGTGATGATTGTGCCCGGTGTCAGATTCACATTACTGATAGTTCCGGCATTGGAAGCCAGCCCGCTTAACGTCCACCCGTTGATACTGCCGTTTTTGCTAATCTGCGGGTTGTAAAGCGTGCTTGCGTTTTCAAGATGTTTATCGATTGTCAGCACTTCCACTACCGGTTCCACACTTGACTCCGAGCTCTCCACGCTCAAGGTACTGGTATAAACACCAACTTTTTCAGCATCAGCGGCATCCTCGCCTCCCCAGAAGGTATTGTCGTCGCCATCGGAGATGCGCCAGTTGACAGTAAACTCGCCTGTCTTGGCCGGGGTAAAACGCAGCCCCCTGACAAGCGCCTGAATGCGTGCCGGCGTGGCTTCATCTACGTCGAATGAAATCGCCAGCGGGCGACCCTCCTGGCCGTCCTGATAGACGATTGTCGCTGAACCAGTATACAGCTTGGTGGCACCAATCATGATGCCATCCACTACCACCGCCGCCGTGTTGCCATGACCAATATAGCCATTCTCCATGACAGTGCCTGCAATGAGATCATCGGTTGTCGCATCTCTCTTCATCGATTTGACCGTGTCACCATCAAACCTGAAACTGCCGGCACCGTCAGGCGAGCTGACATAGAGAAAGCCTCCGTGCAGATTGTCGCTGTCTTCGTCGGCAACAGTCGCGTCCCCGCCCAGATCAAGCGCCACAGACTCTCCTACCTTGGTGACCGCACGATCTCCTGCAAGGGAGGTAAGTACAGGTGGCTTTTTGACTTCTGGAACGGTAGCTGTAATTTCTGGACTAATTGCGCTCAATACGCCGGCAGCATAAGCTTGCAAATTGAAAGTTTCATCACTGGGTTCACCAAGGGTGAAATCAAGGGTCAGATTGAACATAGCCAAGCCATTAGCATCTGGTGAGCGCGTGACAACGCTTGTCGAAATATCCAAATCCTCTCCATCAGGTAACTCCAAAGTTGCAGAACCTGCTGCATTATTAATTACAATGAGGCTAATTTCTTCTTCGAAATCCGCATCAAAAGAGCCCTCATCGTCTGCGTAGGCAACAACCACCTGATTGAGCCCGCTGAACGTATAGGGCTTACCTGCAGGAATACTGAGGGGCATAGATGGTGAAAGAAACTTCAGTTCTTTTCCGACAATGTCAACCGTAAAACTGGACGAAGAGGCATCTCCACCCGGCAGTGATTCGGCCCTGGCCAGAAGGCTATATTCAGCGCCATCTGTGCTTGAACTAACTGCAAGGTCGGAAAATTCGGCGATACCAGCTTCTGCAGCCATGCTGTCAATACTCAGGCGACTGCCCATGCCCGCGCTGAGGGTTATTTCACCATCAAAATCCTTGTCCACATTGCCAGCCTCATCAACAGCCGCCACAACCGGCTGCGTGGTCAGCGCGATACTGGACACAGAGCCCGCCGGCTGGGTAGAGAAAACAAGCTTGGTGGCTTCAACTTCAATGCTGCCCGCTGCAGCGCTTTCGACCATGGAGGTACTCCCATCCGGGAATGTGTTGCTACCCTCCAATAGTACTACGCTGCCCACTTCGACCCGCAGACCAAGCGTCGCGCCATCAGTCAAATCCGTGTTGCTTTTGAAGTACGCCTCGAGGTTGAATGTGAGTGAAGAGTCATTATCGAGAACTATCGCACCCGGTTCGAATGTGAACAGAATATTATCTGAGGCATCCAACGTGCCCGCGTGGCGATCATCTCCAATCGTTAGCTCAAATTGTATTTTTTCCAGTTCAGATCTGCTTATCGTACCGAATGTACGGATAGCGAAAGACTGTGGATAGCCCCCCCCTGCATAGAGGCCCTGATCCCTCAGGACGAAATCGAATATTGAGACAGCCCCTGCCCGGTCCACTACTGTAGAGCTCAGGGCTACTGGTTCGGTCACGCCGTCCCCCGGTGCAAGAATCAAATCACTTGCCTGCAGTCCGCCGCTGGCGAGAACCGATAGAGCCACTATGACAACTCGAAACAGGTTATCTTTTCTGTACGTTTTACTGGATGCGAATTGATCCGTGCTGTTCATCTGATACCTCTAACTGCGGATTTTCAAGTGGTCGGTGGACTCGGGGTGTTGCCCTGGCTGAATCGGGTGGCGAAACCCTGGTACGTTACTCAACGCACGGACCCCCTGGGTTGCCGGACCTGACTGTTCTCCACATCGGGTGGTTCAGTGCGGGCAGAGCTTTGGGACAAGGGATATCGCTATCTTGAGTTAAGGGGAAATCTTGCCGCTTTTTCAGCCGCGCATCACGGCCTTTTCAGTATCATTTGGTATCAACTGACGAGCTGTTGCCCAGGTGCTGGCTGCGACGCAGTTGCTTGTCAAGAGACGGCGCTGATACTGAATGGTCTACTATAAGCCCGGGGCAAGGTGATCATCCCAAAGGACCTGTCGCCTGCGTCACAAGGAAGTGTGATCCCTCATAAATCCGGAGCGATTAGAAATAAAAAACTCCAACAAACCGAGACGATGGAGCTTTCTATGAAATAGTCACGAATTGGCGATAGCCAGATACTGGCGTTACCGAAGCAGAATGCGCAAGGCATCTCGGTCCGGGACTTCTGCCGCGAGCATGGCATGATGTCGGCCCTATAAATCTGGCCTGATGGCTTGGCCGGAAGGCCCGGCTCATTTCAATACTCCAAGCCGGTCTGTTGGGTGATGTTTGCACAAATTCAATTGAACAAAAGCGGCATGCAGAGCTGAATTAGCCGGTGAATAGCATGCGCCTCAATCAGGTTTACCAGGTGTTGTTGTGATGCAGATTATTCCGAATGCCCGATGATTGGCATCAGTCGGGGTATCATCCGGTATCAACTGCACTTCCAAAGCTCAGGTACGATACATCGGCCGGCAATGACCTTCTGAAATCTGATCAGGGAAAATTGACGCTGACAGAGCCAGACAGATTATCAACACCGGCTGATCTTCGGCAACCAGGAAACTGCCAGCAAGAAGATTCCCCGTGCAGAAATCGCTAAGCCCACCAGAATGCACTGCGCCACCAACGTGCCTGACCACAATCCATGCACTTCTGATGTCTGTTCATTCTGGGATTGACCGTACCGGATTTGGCCGTATCAAAAAATCTTCCTCGACAGGCTGTATGAATTGGAACTGGCTTGAACCATCCGAATAGTACATCCGAAAGTCGGTAGTTCCATCTCCGTTCAGGTCACCTACGGGGGCGAACATTGGTTGGTTTTCAAGGGACTGCAAAGAATCCTGTAGTTCATTCAGACCATAACCTGGCACCCCAACTAATCGTTGCTGGGTTTCCCGTTCGATATACTCAATACCCCCACCTGGCAACAAGGCTGCGTCAACACCCATGTCGTCCAAAGCAGGAGCCAATTCGGTTTCAAACTTGTAGGGAGTCGGCAGGAGCTTCTGCTCATAAAGACCTGGCAGCGCATCGCTTTCGGTTTGATGCATCAGCTTGTGCACAAATCCTTGCATCGCATCTCCTGTTATCTGTTGGGACGGCGGAATTTCAATCTGTGACTCCGCTTCAGACAATGTTGCAACGGGATCAATTCCTGCAATCGCCTTGTTACCCGATGAATCAGTGAAAATTACGGTACCGTCGCCCTGAAACTCAACCTGCACGCCTAGTGCTTCTGCCGCAGCCACCAAGGCTTCAGGGTCCAACGACGTTGGAACAGTCTCGATCAAGACGCCACCGTCAGTCTGAAAATGGACAGAACTGCCACTCACTGTGATTGCAGCCCCGCCAGAGTTACTGTCTTCAATATTGGCAGTCTTTACCTTTACAGGCAGCAATGACGCGATAAAGTCGTCGCCAGCTATCTCCAATACACCGCCCTCCATCAGTTTTTGGACAACGCTGACGTCACCAAGTTTCAGCGAAGGAGTTTGTTTCACCGCTCGTTCTATTTGACCAAGCAAATCATTCAGTACAGCAAGGTTATGACCAGCGTCATCTCGAACGGAAGCCGCTAGGTTCACCACCTGCTCGATCCATTCTTTATGGAGATCAGACCTTATATGGTTAACATTGAGCAGCAATGGCGTCAGGTCCAGTCCCGGTGGAAGTTCCTGGTTGGGATCCTCAAAAGAAATATTGCCTTTGAATGTAACATCGGGACTGAACTTGTTGCCTTTGCCGAACCTTGCATTCGTCACTTGTGTTCCTGGTAACAGTTGGCTACTGATGATCAACGCCGGCAACATACTGTTGCCTGTAATAGAGCCGGACAAGTTGCCCCCTTCAATTCTGGTGCCGGGAGTCAGGTTCACATCGCTGATGGTTCCGGCATTGGCAACCAGCCCGCTCAGGTATCCGCCATTGATGCGTCCGGTTGGCGAAATAATGGGGTTATACAGTGTGCCTTCATTGTCGATGCGACTATCTATAACAGGTGGCGCTACGACGGCTGCCGGGTTGACCTCAATGTCCATAATGACACTCAAGTATCCCCCTACCCCTTCGAAATCACCTGCCAGGGAAAAACCAAATGAATAGACACCACTTTGGGGGGCGGAATAAGTCAGTGACGCAAACAATTTTTCCACTGTACTGAGAGAATTCAGCTTGTCGGTTGGGCTACCATCAAGCTCGAGTAGTGTTTCCCAGACAACATCCTCGGTTCCCGGGAATCCCACCAGCAGTGGTCTACCATCCTTCCCGTTGAAAAACGTTTCAGATTCAGCGCCTTCTTTGAAAAGGGCATCCATCGTAGCAATGGCTGTTGTACCCACCAGGCCAATCACCTTGCCATTCATCCATAGCCGTTCCAGCCCCAGTTTTCTCATTGCTTCTACGGAGTCAAGATCTGTTTCGTCAACATCGACACCAGCGAACAGCGGGTCTACTTCAACACCGTCACCATAAAACCCAAAACTGCCGACTACGGGTTTATCAGTTGATTCGGGAACTATAGACATAAACTGGAATTGAAAACTATCGATTTTGTTCTCGATGAAAATTTCTTTAAAAACTGCGGACAGGTTTACAGGGATATCCTGGGTGGTTGAAATTTTAACTCGATCGGGTCCCGGGTCAGCGGGCACCAAGCTAAGCGTTGCGGTCACATCGCTTAACTGCGCTGTGTTCTTGCTGGCCCCACTGCCAATGCCGTTGTCTGCGATTTCCGAGATGGATACGTCAAATTTGACCTCCTCCTTGATGTCATCGCCACTGACCCCAAAGTCATCAATCAGCCCATTCATCGTGCGCTCATCAAGATTCAGTCCTGACAGGACGATATCAATGCTCTTGCGATCTTCTGATTCTGTGAGTTGTAGTGACCAGGTTTGATCATCGGCATCGAAAGCTACTGTCTTTGGCCCATCGCTGATCGGCAATTTGTAGTAGTGCGCTACATGAAAGTATGCATCTCCCCAATTATCAATCTCCTTATCAGATTGCATAGTGATGGATACGCTGGTGAGCTTCTGTTCATACTCTACCGTGGACACCCTGGCATTGTTAAAGAGCTCGAGAGGCTCGGCACGTCCTGATTCAAAGCGTGCGCGATTGTTATTTGCTGTCAGAGTAGGGGCTCGAAGCGGCGTCTGGACTACTACCTCCACATCTGCGCTGGTACTTTTTCCATTCTGATCATGTAGCGTGATTTCAATATATCGGGGACCAGCCACGCCGTGCTCTGCATTTTTGTTTGTATAAACAAGCCCGTGTATCAGGCTCTCTACCAACTCTGGCGTCGCCTCATCATTGAAGTAGATTATCAAGTCTTCGCCGTTTGCTATGTTGTTACCCAGTACAGCAAATGGTTCCTCTTCCTCATTAAGTAGCAGAGCCCCAAAGTCATCCGACTGCCTGGTAATTGAGCTACTGGTGAATGACAATATATCCTCATTGGTAACAGCTCCATTTCCGATGGAAACAACAAGACTTCCCCGACTGTAACTTTCTGTTGCTTCACCGCTGATCGAGGCGTCGCTGTCTTTATCGAGTTTTAGCCCATCTACGGCGTGCTCACCCGGGACAAAAACCGTCTTGTCGCCGGCTAAACCCGACAAGCCACGGGCGACGCCTGTAATCTCTTCCGGGTCTTCGAAGAAGATAGTGATATCACTGTTCACTGACCAGGATCCCATGCTAAGCACTGCGCGCAATTCCGAAAAAAGCATGGCGCTGTCAGACCTGACTGCCAACATGAGCCCATCGAAGCTCACTGTACAGGAAGCTGAATCATCAGGCGGCAGAGTCACTGAATCCGGGGCAGTGTCTTTATCTCCAGCGATGTCAAGCTCGGAAACCAGATCGATACGCTTGTCCAGTTCAAGCCTGATATCGGCGTCAAAATCCCTGTCGATGGTGCCGGACTCATCTACTGCAGCAACACAAACAGCGCCGGGGAAAAGCTGGGTCTGGTTTAACAGTAACTCTGGGTCCCCCTCCCGGGTCTGCATTATCAGCCTTGTTGCCTTGACATCGCTGACCAGAGGCAGAGAAACGACTTCTTCAATATCCCCTCGGTCAGGAGTTGAGGCGGTAAACGCGTACTCATCGCCGTCGCTGTTTGCGTCAATGGTAAACTCTGTAAATCGTGCAATCCCGGCGTCAGCATTGATTTCGTTGTTCGATACCGTCACGCCTTCAGACTGAAGCCTTACTTTTCCGGTGAAGTCCGAATCGCGATTACCCCAGTCATCCACTGCGACCACGGCTGGTTGGGTCTCCAGAGCTTTACCTGAGACAGAGCCACCCGGCTGTTGGTCGAATACCAGCTTGCTTGCACTGACCTGAAATCCCGAAGCACCGGTATGTACAGATATGACAGCGTCCATCTGACTGCCATCATCACCCAAAACTATATTTTCGGGCCTGACGACCAGTTGCATGGTATCCGTATCAGCGACTCCGGCTGCATTGCTGAACCAGGCAAGCACACTGAGGTTAAGAGTCGATCCGTCGTCAATAGTGCTGTTCAATGAAGAGAACTCTATTGAAGACTTTCCTGTCTCATCCACCTCGCCAACCCAACTGCCAGATGTGATGGTCACAGATTCTGAATCAGGTTCACTGACAGCGAGCGCCAGGTTAAGACCTGCCAGTTCCTCTGCAGTAAGTGATGCGAAGCTTGTAATGGATAAGGATTCAACTGTCGCACTGAAGCCATCAATACCAGAGTCGTCTATGGTGAATTCGAATATCTCTATTCGCTCAGCTTCGGTGGCAATTGATGTGTCAAGGCGAAACGATTTGACGCCATCCGGCAATCCAAGAATAACTTCATCTTGCGGAACTAATGCAGCAAGCGACGCCTGGCTGCAGGCCATAAACAGTATGAAGACACCCAAGGCGTGCTTCAGCGAAGATTGTGAGCTGATACATTTCATTGAGGCGGACCCGTCGATATTTGTTTCTTTACACCTGCGCAGACAGAAAGCCAGGCGCTTATCAAGCTGATGAAAGGTCTCAACTAGCCGCTGCTCTGAAAATCGGTGGTAAATTGATTTGTTGTTGGCGCAATAGAATACGATAGCTACCAATCACACCGAGACAGATTTACTGTATCGTTTGGTATCAGACAGGTATTGATGGCCAAGGCACTAACCCTGGGCATGATTCTGATATTGGCTTGGCACAGGGATCCCGGCGGGAAGAGATGAACAGCTCATAGCACCCACTCTCATACGCGCGCAAAAAAATACCAAAGGCGAACACAGGCGGTACGTGGCGGGTCACTCAAAGCGGCGGCCGCGCCATGGCCAGCATGAAAAAATCAAAGATATCGACGTTCGCTTTTGAGAGACAATGTTGCCTTGTAGGCCTCCAGGGCTGCGGCAGGGAATGCTGCTACGTTCAATCCACGGGAAACTTGCTGGCGCTTCGCCAATACCTGAGTGGATACGTCCTCGCTCAGGCAATAATAGTCACACCCCGGGGCCAATGCAGGCAAACAAACATCACGGGACGTTTGTGTCTGCCCACAGAAATTCTCCAGCACAATGTCACCTTGCGGCGACTGCTCAATCACAATGGGTTCTCGTTTATCAAGGCACGGACTATTGCAACTGGCTGGCTGCAATTCGAACCAATCAAATCGCAAACAACACAAGCTGCACGCCGGTTTCGCCCGCTCCTCAAGTACTGCCATCATGGCGATGCCACAGTGGCTGGCATTACATTGCCGGGTGGGCTCTTCCCATCGCTTCTGCAATCTGGCCGGCCTGTACATCGAAGTGACCCGCCGCCCATGCAATTGTCCGATCCACCTGGGCCCTCTACTCTTTCTATGATCTGTCATGTTTTTGACTACCATTGGCCAGGCTTGTCCACTGAGAATTCGTGATGCATCCCGGATTTTCTATCGATGTCAGGTTGCTTTTATTCATATATCCAAACAATGTCGTCTGATGAATAGTAGTAGAATTAATCGCTGCCCGGCACATGCAAGATGATGGAGGGTTTCTCATAATCAAAAGAGTGATCAAAATTCACCGGTAGTACTTCGTTTTCGTACAAAGAGAACGACTCAAAACTTGTGGTCAGCAACAAATGCGATATCGTCACTGAGGCCTTGCCCGGAGCTGGAATCTCAAGCTATGTGACATCCCAAATCTGTCTGTTTTTCAAACCTTGCCATCATTGTGCTTCTCCAGCGTCTTACACTGCAGTACTTGACTGTCGCTTGCTTTCATTTTCCCGCCCTGGCTCCCGTCAGACTGTCCGGCCGGTACCATGCAGTCGCCCCAGGTAACCTATGCCAAGTCCCAGGCAACAACCACTGACGGGCGCAACTCGTGCCCGATCAGAATCCGTGTTAATGAGCTTCATGGATTCATGCGAGACTGCTCACCATACAAACTCCAGGTGTTTTTGACACATTGTTCAGATCGCCTGTCATAGCATCTGATTTCTAGAACATCCTGAAATTGTCTTCAGGGCTAAAGAAGTAGTACTCATCACTGCCAGCCACATATAACAAGACCCAAGCCCTCAAATAGACTTTCGACCAATCAACTTCCCGGAGAGGTAGATTTACCGGGCTGAGCACGGTGAATGTTTCAAAGCTCACTGTCGGTAGCAGTGACGGAATTCTAACTGACGCATTACCTGGAAAAGGCACATCTTGCAGGTTTAAAGCACTCAATGCTGCCTGGTTCTCAATTGACGTGGCAAGGTGTCCGGACAACCTCGCATATTCGAAAGGCGCAAGTACTGGCCACCAGTCACCATTTTGCTGAACAAGATAGTGTGCTATTTCACCATTGTTGCGAATAGTCTCCAGCATCAATGAGATCTCTGCGGGTTGACCGATCAGCGACGCATCGGGCCGAATGATTACAGAGAACTGGCTGGCGTTAGACCAGCAATCGGGTTGCGGACTTCCGTCTGTGAACAGATTATTGTAGGGGTCATACCAGCATCGCATCACGATGTCTGCCCTGCTCTCATCTGCACTCAAGGCTTCAAACGGGCGAGCAACGCGTGACATTGTGTTGTATTCAGATAAATCACTTTCGAGCTGCTCGCGTAATATACGTCGGTGTTTTGGCAAATATTCGAAATCGCGTTGTACGTAGCGCACATCGTCGCCATCAAGAATACCCACAAAGATAGAGTATCGGCCGGGCAATAGTGGTTGATCCATGACTTCGAAAGCTTCCAGAGCATTGGTATCATCCAGCGATCGCGCGACCGGCAACGATCCAGCGACCAGGGGCTCCCAATCATTCCCTGCAGTACGCAGTTTTGCCTCTTCACCTGCATCGCTAGCCGGAACCAGGTCTCCTTGTTCGTTGAACGCAATCAGACTGCCTTCCCACAGCCGTTTGTAGCCTACTACGATGTCAACTGACTGCTCAGGTTCGGACCACAGTGCGCCCGATATCAGTAGCGGCTCATCAGTGTAGAACACACTGCGGTCAGTTGTGGTCTTGCCCCCGTCCACTGAAATTGCGATGGCCAGTTCCTCGTCACTGAAATTACCGTCAAGCAAACTCATTGCTGATTGCCTGGTGTTTTCATCCATTTCAGCCATGCTATACAGGGTTTTCAGGTCGTCTGGCTGGGCAACATCAAGATCAAGTTGCAGCACAAGACGACCGCCATCGCGTAATTCCAAGCGCGACACACCATCCGGGATAGCGATCTTTACAGCAGCGTCGTGTCCCACAATGTTGCCATCCAGGGTCCATTGCGGGTCTTCCAGATTGGTAAATCCTTCGGCTGAGGCTGAAAAGGTGCGGGATTCTCCGACCTCCCCATCTGTATCTGGCAATGAGCGCTTGCGTTTCAGCGCAGGCGGATCGATATCAGGAATCGATGGCACTGCCCAGCCGCTGACAATCAACGGAGTGAGACTGTCGCTGATATCCAGGCTCTCATCGATTCCCCTGTCCCAATTATCCCTTGCACGTAGATTGTAAGTGCATTCATCACTGGACTGCGCACCGTCTTTGTCCAATGCCTTGTTGACCGCCGCCTTCAACCCGGAGTCAAACACCACAGTAAAAGTATCACCAGCATCATTGACTTCGGCCAATCCAGCAAGGTCAACAGGCTTGCAGTCAACTCCGATCAAACTCAATCTGGACAAATCAATGTCATGGTTACGCGTCGGATCTTCAGGGTCCACAGTTCCGTTCGGTATACCTTTGACATCTGTTACACTGACAGTGAGCTGTCCGCTGGCTGCGTCGTAGCGGGCAGAGTCCAGAGTCGGTTTGCCGCGGACTCGAATGGTGCTGCTGGCGCCAGTCAGCGTTTCCCCGCCAGAACTTGCCGTGGCTCTCAGCACTATGAATTCTTGCCCAGTTCCCGCGCTATTGTAGAAAATCTGGTTACCGACACCGAAAACAGCTTGTCCTGAAGTAGCTGAAGTTTGCAGAATCTCTTCCGGGTCCTTACCCCACTCATACACTGATCCCGACCCGGTGCTTCCCGGCTGGGGCTCAATCTGGAGCTTTATCTTTTCAGTAAAACTGGTGGCAACCAGCCCGTCATCATCTACAGCGGTTACCTTTATTTCGGGAAGTCCCATCTCCCCCTGGTTCCAGTCCAGTGTTTCAATCTCAAACGCAGACCACTCGAACCGAAGCTTTGTAGGAACCACATAGAGTTCTGTTGAGCCCAGTTCCGAATCCAGATCATTGATGCCGGCAAACAGGGTGACTATTTCACCATCCTGTGCAGCCACGTAGCGCAGCTTGTCGAATTGAGCCTCGCCCTCTGTCATGATCGCGCTCGCGCCGTCCAGAATACTATTGGCTTCCTCGTTTAATGTCAGACCAACCGTGCCTTCGTAATCCTTGTCGATGTTACCGAACGCATCGGTAGCGATAACCATAAAGGCGTCCATATTCGCGCCCGACCGTGCGTTCGTGGGAGGGCTGCCTCGCAGTTCAGTCGCTGTAACTGCAATTTCGCCCCGACCGAGAGTCAACGGTGTTTCCAGGGGCTCAAAAGTCGAACTACCAGCCGCTATGCCGAGATCAGCTATTTCTTTGAGAGCAACTGTGAAACTGTAATGGTCACTGAGACCACTCGTGTTATACAGATAAGCTGTGAGTGTGTAGGTTTCAGCAGCATTATCGGCAACCGAAATAGACAAACCACTAAAATTCAACACACCGGTATCGGAGTTAAAACTACCGGTAGTAGCAGCCGCGTCCGGACCATTGAGTCGCCAGACGATTGAGTTCAAATAGGCCAGAGAACGAGCGCTTTGTATGGTGAATCTCAAAGAACTGATTAAAACTGACGCCTTATCCCCGCCACCACCATCAGCCAGTAGAAATTCAGCGACAACCTGGTCGCTATCCGTGCTGTTATGGGTCGATGTTTCCAACACTGACGGCGCGTCCAGTGATTCGCTGCTGACAACAAGCTGCGCATCCTGGTTAAACCGTTTACTGACCGTGACGTTTTCCGTGGCATCGCCGATATCAAGCGTTGCCTCGGCTGCGACGACCCAGTCATCCGTCGCCGTAAGTTTATAGTTGGCCGCAGCGCTGGATTCGGTGCCATCCCGGTCAAATACGGCATTGATTGACTGGCGCATGGCCTCACTTGCAGTCCAGGTGAATTGAGTGGCACTGTCGATATCAACAAAACCTTCGAGCGTGATCGAGTCTTCGGCAGCGCTGAGAGCCAGCTTGCTCAGATCGATATCGTTGTCTCCTCCATCCGCGGCAAGCAAGTCGCTGCCGCTGACCACCAGTTGCCCGGTTTCGGCATTCCAGGCCGCGCTGCTGAGAGTGGGGTCATTCATGAGATTGACCATGACTGTCACTGTCTCAGTGCTTTCTCGTTCGTGGCGGTCTACGGATTTTAATTCGACTTCCGGTGTGAGCGCTGGGGTCAACATTATCATGATTGAATCGTATTGCTTTGAATAGCACCTTAAGATCTGTAACCGGTTTCACTGGTGGCTTTCTTAGCGTGTGCCAGCTATCAATCGTGAGTTCCTCCCCGCAGGGAATCCTCAGTATTTCTCCAGCCTCCATTACCAGGTCCGCAGAATTTGATAGAGAGGCTGTGTCATAGGCTGGTTGTATTAGTCTACCTGCTCCTGTTTCCGAGATGGCAAGATCGAGACTTCCATCAAAACCTTCCACCTCAGCCAGAGGCAGAAGTTCAAGGAAATCACCGGATTCACATGTCCCGGATTTCATCTGCACAGTGAATGCAGCGTCGTAGATATCCCACCAGTACTTCAGGTTAGGCAGGCCAGGTTCAGTGCCCGCAAGGGCCGCGGTGCTGCCTTCCAGGACATCTATTGCGTCTGTTTGATCCATGTTCACCCGCAATGGCAATGCTGCCTCTTCCGGATTGTTAAAATTTGTCAAAGTCACAGATCCAAGCTGGACATTAGGTGGCAGGCCAATTTTTAATGCGGTCGTAGTAGGCGGTATGTCGAAAGTCTTGATCGCAGAAGACGGTTCGACTCCATCAACAGTGTTGCTGTCATTAACAAGGTAACTGTCGCTGTCAGTCCATACCGTGGCGAACCAGTCATCGCCAGTAATGTCGAAGTCTTCAAAGATGAATTCTATACTGGAGAGCGCAAAGGCCTTGCCACCTACAGAGGCCAGGTAGAACTCATAATCCATGCTCGATCCGCAGCGCCCAGCGCTACAAGGAGGAAGGTTTGAACCCATTCCATCTTCCGAAATCATCAGCAATGATTCGCCACCTTCACTGAAAAGCCGCGCACCCGGGATCTCCACGTCCGGACCTTCCAGATACAGACCGAAATTGAATTGAATAGCTTCTCCTGGCTCATCCGCAAACGAAATCTGTGAGTACAGGCTAGCCATCAAGGCCAGCACAAGCAGCATCGGGAGTTTTGGACAGGTTCGAGTTGAAGGCACCGCGTGGACAAGGAAGGCCCGGTTCAGCGCTTTGACCCAATCGCGGGAGCGCTCCGGAATCCTGTTATGCACTGGTGCTGTAACTGACACTCGTCGGTATATGGGGTTACGGTATAAATTGTTTCGGATCGGAACCATGCGAGTTCTTTTTTGATTACATTTTGGGCTTTAGAATCTTAGATCCTCACAGAACGAAAGTGATATTCTTTTACTGTCTCATTTGGTATCAGTATTTCCGGTGTTGCGTTGCCGCAGAGCCCATTGTCATTGAACAGACAATGCAGCATTGTCTACAGTTTCCCTGAACCTTTTCGTGCAAGCTGATCGTTCCGGAATCTATCCGGCTGGTGAATTGTGCGACAGCGTCGTTTTTGTTTTTTACTTCAGGATCACGCTCAGGTTGGCTGGTTCGGCGCCGTATTGAAACCACGCATATCGCAACTGGCGCAGCAATGTCTGCTGACTGCGCAAGAGATATCCTTTTTCGGGAGGGCATATTTCAGGCTCGGCGCGGGGCCCGGACAGTCAACTGTTGACTTTTGAAGAACAGATTGACGCCTGCAGACAAGTCGAAACTTGCTGGAAACTTTAAAGCTGCTTGTTGAGGAAGCCCCGCGCACAGGCGCTGTTGAACAGCTTCAACCACAAGCTGCTGACAGCTTCATCATCGAAGCCTGATTTGAGTAGATGCCAGGATCAGGCTGACGCCTGTCTTAAGCGCAATCGGGAAGTGCGCCAGCCATCACCTGACCCCTGTAAAGTATCCGGAGTTGGGCTGGCCATCAAGCTGGTATTGGTATCACTACGTGTCACTACTGGCACAGGGATTGGTCAACTGTTACTTCTGTGACATTAAACGGGAAGATCAACGCCATAAGGGCTATGTTGGCTTGTCGAACTGTCACAATTCACTTCTTTCCCATGTGAATGGACTGTTCATTGCTGAATGTGTCAATTCTTAGCCGGGAGAATTTAGGCCACCGGGCAAGGTTAACCCTCTACGTTGTTCCGCCATCCCGAATTCCGGTTTGTCTGTCTGGATTGCTTTCCTGTTTTGTCCAAAGATTGCTCATTGACCAGCATTGATATTTGCCTGACCTGTAGCTCTATAACTGCCGGCTCATTATTGATACCAATTGTTACCATAAATGTATTCCCGGCCAGCTTGCAGTCTGTACACTAGGGCTCGCATCTGCGCTTCCTCATGCGCGGTGAGCCCGCTTAGTGATTGCAAGTGTTATGTACTCGAATTGCAATAAAGGTCTTGTAAAATCATTGCGCGTGATCCCATGGCAGTTTCAGGTCTCTACTCGTTCCTTTGGTTTTGACTCCGTTATTGATAGCGCAGTTTCCACGCCCTGTTACACGTGCGACTCACTGAGTGAACGTTTCCAAAATGAATCGGATCGTTTTGGCAGAGGCGTTGGTATTAACAATAGAAGTATAGGGTTTAAGTGACTATGGACAATGATCCGTTGCGTCTGACGGGCTTTATTGAAGGCACTCTGGTTTTGGATACAGATTTTAATCTTCGTGGACTCATCGATGGTAGCGTCACCTGTCGGGATATCTGGATATCAGAATCAGGTAGTTTAAAAGGTAATCTGAAATGCAGAAATGCAGTTGTACTGGGAACAATTACAGGCGAAGTCATCGTTTCCGGGCGACTGTCTGCCCGCAAGAATGCCACCATTGATGGCAAGCTGAGTTGCAATGAAGTAGAGATAGAAAAAGGAGCCGTACTTAACTGCCAGATTCAGAATCTGGACAAGGAGACGCAATCATTTTCCAGACTACATCCCGGCTCTGACCCCGGCTGCGATAGTTCTGGCGGACAAGGCGATGTCGAGGCTGTTCAGTCTTTAGCCTAGTACTTCTTCTCCGTGGCACTTGACAGATTACTATTGATTTCCGGGATATGATCTTTGCTGATTGTTTTTGTAGCTATGAAGGTCAGGTATGCTCTGGTTTGCCGCACGCCATTGAGTTGATCTCCTTTAGTCAGCACTGTTAGCTCCGACCTGTTTGACACCGCAATTGAGCATTTCGTTTTGCTAGGTAAAGTCCCGGGATGACAATTCCATACCGCCCAGCCAATGGCTAAGGTCCACCAGTTCACTGGCAATGAGATGGGTCACCCCTTCGCTCTTCTGCACATGACCTGAGACCCCCAATAACATTGCCTGTCTGACTACCGGGCGCTGTTTCTCTCCCAGCTTTGGCCAGACCACCACATTCACAAAGCCGGTTTCATCCTCCATGGTAATAAATGTGACACCTGCTGCAGTCATGGGGCGCTGTCGGCAGGTGACCAGCCCGGTAACCTTGACCCTGGCTTCATTGTCGCTCTGCTCCAGCTCACTGGCGGTATTGACCCTATAGGCATTCAGATGTTTCCGGAACAGGGCCACCGGATGGCGCCGCAGGCTGAAGCCATTGCTGCTGTAATCAGCAACAATGTTCTGGCCTTCGCTGGCCACCGGTAACAGCACGTCCACACCAAAATCATTGTCGGCGAAAGCCGGGTCAGCAAAGAAACTGAGACTGCCCTGACTCGATTCTGAATCGGGCTTTTCGGTGCCGGAGGCTTGCCAGAAGGCTCGATGCCGATCACCACTCAAACCCCGCAAGGCGTCGGCAGCAGCCAGGGCCTCCAGATCACGCTTGTTGATGCCACTGCGAAAAACCAGCTCCTGAATGTTTTTAAAAGCGCCGGTAGCCCGCGCCTCAACGATGGCCGTGGCACCCACCTCCGACAGACCCTTCACCTGGCTAAAACCGATACGCAGGCTCGGGGCCAGAGTATGCCGGGCGTGATCCGGCAGTTTTTCAAAGTCCTCCGGTAACTCCAGCGTGCAGTCATAGTCGCTGCTGTTGACATCCACGGCTCGTACTTCGACACCATGCCGGCGGGCGTCGGCAATCAGTTGCGCTGGCGCATAAAAACCCATGGGTTGGCTGTTCAGCAGGGCACAGCAGAAGGCCGCCGGGTGATAGCACTTGAACCAGGAAGACACATAGGCCAGCAGCGCAAAACTGGCAGAGTGGGATTCGGGGAAACCATAGTCACCAAAACCCTTGATCTGCCTGAAGAGCTGCTCGGCGAATTCCTGCTCATAACCCCGCTCCAGCATGCCCTTCACCAGTTTGTCCCGATAGGGTTCCAGCCCGCCCTTGCGTTTCCAGGCCGCCATGGCGCGGCGCAGCTCATCGGCCTCACCACCGCTGAAACCTGCCGCCACCATGGCAAGCTGCATCACCTGCTCCTGAAAGATGGGCACCCCCAGAGTTCGGTCCAGGGCACTCCGCACCGCTTCACTGGGATAAGTCACCGCTTCCTTGCCATTGCGGCGATTGAGATAGGGGTGCACCATATCGCCCTGTATCGGGCCAGGTCGCACAATAGCGATCTGGATAACCAGGTCGTAATAGCAACGGGGCCTGAGTCTTGGCAGCATGCTCATCTGGGCTCGGGATTCGATTTGAAACACCCCGATGGTGTCGGCCTCACCCATCATGTCGTAGACCTTCGGGTCTTCCGCCGGAATCTGCTGCATACCCAGGGGCTGCTGGCAATAGCTGCTCACCAGATCCAGGCATTTCCGGATGGCGGTCAGCATACCCAGGGCCAGCACATCGATCTTCAGCAGGCCCAGGGCTTCCAGATCATCCTTCTCCCACTGGATCACGGTACGATCCGCCATGGCGGCATTTTCCACCGGCACCAGGTGGGTCAGGGGGCCCTGGCTGATAATAAAGCCACCCACATGTTGGGACAGATGGCGGGGAAAACCGATTAGCGCCTCGGCCAGGCTGACCAGCATCCGAATGCGTTGATCGGAGTAATCCACTTCCGCATCGGCCAATTGCTCCTGCAGGTCAGATCCCCACCAGTAAATGGATTTGGCGATATGATCCAGCAGCTCATCGTCCAGCCCCAGGGTCTTGCCCACGTCCCTGAGGGCGCTGCGGGAACGATAGGTAATTACTGTGGCGGCCAGGGCAGCACGGCCGCGACCGTATTTGTTGTAGATATACTGGATCACTTCTTCCCGGCGGGCATTCTCGAAATCCACATCGATATCCGGCGGCTCATTGCGCTCCTTGGAAATAAAGCGCTCGAACAGGACCTCTACCCGTGCCGGGTCTACTTCGGTAATGCCCAGGCAATAACAGACCGCCGAATTGGCCGCCGAGCCACGCCCCTGACAGAGGATATGCTGGCGCCTGGCGAAGGCCACCAGGTCGTGTACAGTGAGGAAGTAATGCTCATAACCCAACTCCCGGATCAGCATCAGCTCGTGTTCGATGATGTCCCGCACCCTGGCAGTAGCGCCGCCGGGCCAGCGCTCACGAATACCGGCTTCCACCAGTTCCCGTAACCAGCCATGGGGACTGTATCCTTCCGGCACCAGTTCCCGGGGATATTCATAGCGCAGTTCATCCAGGGAAAACCGGCAACGCTCGGCGATGGTGACCGTGGCCTGTAACAGCCCGGGGGGATAGAGTTTGGTCAGTTGTTCGGTGCTGCGCAGATGCCTTTGGCCATTGCTTTCACCATCAAGGCCTATCTCTTCAAGGCACCGCCCCAGACGAATGGCGGTCAGGGTATCCTGGATAATGCGGCGGCTGGGAAGGTGCATCATCACCCCGCCAGCGGCACAAAGGGGAATGGCGAACTTCTCACCCAGGGCCTGCAAGCGTGCCAGCCGTTGCCGGTCATCACCGCGCAACAGCAATTGCACGCCAATCCACAGATCCCCTTCAAACAGGCGCCTTAGCCACACCGCCTGACAAGCCAGGCGTTCCGGCGGCTGCTGTAGATCTGGCAACCAGATAACCTGACAGTCCCTGGGCAACTCTGTTTCCAGCAAGGCCCGGCCCAGGCTGTAACTGCCCTTGGCGGATTGCCGACGGGCACAGCTCAGCAAATGGCTCAGGCGACCATAGCCAGCCCGGTTGGCCGCCAGCAGCACCAGATGACAGCCCTCATCCAGAGTCAATTCGCTACCCACCAACAGCTTCAGGTTCTGCGCTTTGGCTGCCACATGGGCCCGCACCACCCCGGCCAGGGAACATTCATCGGTAATGGCCAGGGCCTGGTAACCCAGTTCCGCGGCCCGGGCCACCAGCTCTTCCGGGAAGGAGGCCCCACGCAGGAAACTGTAATTGGACAGGCAATAGAGCTCGGCATAGCCGGGCCG